>JASDQU010014845.1:89321-100578 GCA_032191745.1 Picea mariana
TAAGTTACCTACTTTATCTTCAGCTTCTTCTTCACTACCCATGTCACGAAATGATTCTTCTCACGACATGCACTTTATCTCTTCATGCACATGCTCCTCTATCTTCCTCTATTCAGACTATCTCATTTCTTCCTTCCTATGAGATTCTTCTAGCGACCTCTATGTTGTCTGTTATATCTCCTTGCACACATAAAATTCCTCCAAATACTTATGTGTGGTGTACTACAATTCTTCATAGGCTTGGGCCTTGTTATCTCCTAGCCTAGGGATAACTAAGGAGATCATGTCTTGAGGCTCAAAAGTTTACACATGGAGTACTGAGAACAAGACAAATTTATCATGGCCCTGGAGGGCCCCTCTTTTCTTCAATGTAGTCCACATATCACCAAGAATAGTATATGTCACACCAGCCTGGTCCTAAAGAAATGGTGAGTTTTTCTCCATGAGGTAATGAGTCTGGGTATCATGGTATGTATCACTCTGATTTTTGAAGGACTTGAATATGTTGTATTGAATCCCTCTTAATTTCATGATCTTTTCTTGGAAATTATGCTCTTTTACTCATTCATACCTCGAAGGGTGACACGGTTCCCTAGTAAGTTGATTTCCATTTACGATGGGTTTCTACTGGGTGGATCTGTGAAAAGTCATCATCATTTCCCTCCATAATTACCAATTTCCATCTTTTTTCATTTCATCTCCCCTATCCTTGTTTGGGCATTGGGATTGGCTACACTAAGAAGGTTTCTACCTTACCTTGTGGGAAGAAGGGACTAAAAGCCCAGAGGGTAAAAGTAGTTGGCAAGAGCTAAAACACAATTTTGAAACCTTCTAGATTCTTTTCCCAGGGATCCCAAAGAAATCAGTGAAAATATTCTCAGTAAGAAAAGGGGACCCATAAGACAACATAAACATTGAAGGTACTAGTTTATGGATAGGAGTTCTCATCACGAGATGACCTATTATGACCATGGGCATGTAGCGGTATGACATTACCACCTATTTGGTCACCAAGACAAGGTAGTGACTCTTGGTGGCATAGCTAAGAGAAAGGAGGTCTTAAAACGAGCCATCCTTCTCGTTTCTGTGAAATGTTTGTGGATAATGCTGTCACCTCTGGTCATTAAACCAAGATAATGACCCTCACCTATTTCCTTGAAGCACAAGAGAAAAAGATCAAAAGAAATAAAGATAAGAGTAAAAGGAAATGAATGGGATAGGAAACAATTTCATTCATGACAAGTTGCAACTCACCCTCTATAAAGGCACCCACATGTAAGACTTTACATTTCCCTATTATTACATGCACCCCATGCCCAAATACTTACCTCATGCCACCTCATACACTTACATGACTTGGACTAGATCCCACCTGGGAAACACCCAAAACTTAAGAAAGGTTGGCCTAATAGGACACCCTGAGACATTCTCCATACCTAACTTGTCAAATTGCATAACATCTTTGAGTATTTGCTTGGGTTAAGGGGGGTTTGATGCACATGTTTGGGTAATTTAATTATTGGATGTGATTTACATGCTATGATCCCTATGACTTATGAAACCCTAGAGGGAGTACTTGTTGTTGTTGTAGGACCTTTCCCGATGGACAAGTGCACATGAGGGAATGATTATCTAAGACCTTCATAGGGATAAAATACCATTGATGGATTCTAAGGCCCTAGCCAAGGGGCATGAAAGGGATTGAAAACTTGCACCCACAAAAAGAAGGCCATTGCCTTTGGAGGCACCTTGGTATACCTAGACCCATGGAATATTTCTCCTCCCACATGGATGTTATCCTTGGACGTCATCATGGATACCCTAGACATCATCCAGAACTGGTCTTGTCATCTTGGATGGAATTTATGAGGCATTGGTACATGTGGGCAGGGTTTCAAGCCTTTGGAGACCCAAAGTTTTATCTTCCCTGCCTGGTGTTCCATAATTGGGGATCAATGTCACCCTAGACGAGCATGACATCACCCCTAGAGTGATTCTTAGATGAAAATTAATTTTATTTTGTCCAGATTTAATTTGTGTAAAAAATTGGCTAGGTCGGCCCAGTAATTATGAACTAAAATTAATTTTAGGTTAAATTTTGTATAAATAAGAAGAAAGTGACATTCATTTTCATCATAACTTGTCCTTGGAGACAATAGGTCTAAAATTTTCACCCTATTAGGATTATTGGATGAATTGTGAGGTGCCACTCTTGTTTAAGGATTTTATTTGCAACTTGAATCAATTTTTGGAGTTTTATGGTGATCTTGCATGGTATACTCATGATTATTCTTGGTGCAAGTAAGTAGAATCTACATTTTGTCATCTATTGAATGGTTTAAGTTATGGTTTTTTCCTCATACAATATTATGAAATTGCACAGTGTATTTAATGCTTGAAGAAAGAAACTTAAGTTTATACTTTCTTACTTTCTTACTTTTCATTTTCCAAGTTTTCACTACATTGATTTAGTAACTAGTGAAACCCTAGAGCTCTAAATTGCTAGCACTCTAGAGGTTTGCATTTGGTTATTGTTTCATAAGTTCTACTCCATAGAAAGGATAAAGAGAGAAAGGCGCTAGGTCCTAGAAGTTCCTACACCCTAGCACTTTGTCTCTTAAGGTAAAAATCTAGGAGGACTTAAGTTGCTACTCCTCCTAGAATTTTTCCCTGTTAGACTTTTGTGTATCATCATTAATTTGCAGCCTTAGAAGGAGCCACCCACATTGACACCATTTAACCCTAAAAGGCACTAGCCTTCAACCCTTGTTTCTTGACAACAATCATTAAACTTCAAACTCAATCTCTATACCTAATACCCTACTAACCTAAACTAACTTGCTAACCTAGTCTAGGAATATTAACCACTAAGTTGTTGTTGTTATAATCACTGCTACATACATCGTTTTGCAGCCTATACAAACTTGTTTGACAACTTAAATCAATCCAGAAATTGTTCAATGCATGGTACAATCAACCAAGACTAAAGTGTGCATCAAATCTCCTTTCTAAATACTTTTTTGAATATTTTACTATTGTTTTCATTACTTTGATTTGTTGTTGCTATAGTTATCATTGGCAACATGTTAGAGTTTATTTTTTGATTGACATATATCTAGAAATTGTATGAGACAAATGTTATCATTTCAGGACTTTACAATATCTTGTTATATTGTTTATTCAAGTGCACTTTTTGGATGTTATTATAGTTTTCATTAATTAATTATTGTTATATATTTATCACTTGCTTCATACATTGATTACTAGCAGTCATCTCTATAAAATTGATTTTTTTTTTAATCATTCATCATCACTTGTTTCTTCCATAACTTTTGTTGTTGTATTGGTAAGGGGAGGGTACACTTTATTCTCCTTTGCTTCTTCCAACAAGACTTAAGTTTGTTTTGAGTGACCTAGAGAGGGGAGATGGTTAGCCTTACTTTTTGCTTTTCCTCAAACCACCTAGGTCTTGGGACGTCTCCCTTGGAGTGGATTTATCCTTCATGTAAAGAGAAAGAGGTGCCCTATTGGGGTGACAATGATAGGACTACCTCCATGTTACGTCAATCTAAGCCTACTTTCCTTCAGGATTTTGGCAAGTATAGATTTCACGATAACATTTTTGGCACCATTGTCAGGGAACACTGAGTCAATATTCCTCGATGAAACATTTTCAGTAATCCTTTCCCTCGAAGACTTTATCTTACAAGGCTTACCTAGAAAATCCATTGAGGGTGATTCCCTCACTCCCTTTGATAACCCTTGATAATATATTTGGCGACTCCAATGAACTTTTCCAAGGTGCCACCTTACTCTCAACTTTGTGATATTTCCCAGATATGGGATCATGGTGCCCTGAGAACAAGTGTATCCAACTATTGATTTTGAAAATTTTCAAGGATACCCACATTATTTTGATACAAAATGGTTAAACAACTCTCCAAGATTTAGAGGCCTCCCATTTACTCACATTGTAGAATTCTTGAAGTATTTAAGTGAGATAGAATTGGAAGGGGAGGATGTTTTGGTAAAATTGTTCATACTTTTCCTGCCATCTTTTTTGAAATATTAGATTAAGGGTTGTTGCGAAGATAAGGGTATATCATTTTTCATATACCTCATCAATAGGTTTATTGAGTTTGTGAAACCACATTGCAAGACATATGAAGATGCCCTTCAAAATCTCACAATAGCCCTAGAGGATGAAGGATTCGCCACTGATATTGTGGAAGATATCAGGGATGCGTACCATACTCAATACCAAAAACCCTCTAATATAGAAGGAGATATTTATGAAGAAATTTTTCAACCCCTTGAAGAGGACCAATATTCTTCCCATGATTCAATCGAATATAGTAAAGACTTGACTAAATAAGTGAGTTATGAGTGTTCAAAAACATAGGTATTCCAACAGAGGACGAACACCTTCAGTAACCACTCACATAACCAGATCAAAGATCAACACACCGATGTTTTCACATGGTAAAACCCCTACAGGGAAACATCCACGGCCCTAGCCAACATGGCCACTTGGATCAGTTTATTAATGAAAAATAAAAATATTACAAAGAGATTTTACAAGAGAGTTTCTCACAATCGATCATCGGCAATTGACCCTCCATGCTCTTTAAATAGAGATCATGGACCAATCGGGTCTTAAGCCATAGATCAATGGTCATAAAGATCGAGGAGAGTATGAACCGTTGGATCACTCTATGTCAGGAACATATCGTGACCGTCGGATTTCCTAACTACAAATGCATACTAATGCATGCTAAAGAAACACACTAATAAACACACTCAAAAACACACTTTTACCTAATGACACATTAGACCAAGTAGATATTAACTAACTCCTAAGTGTCTAAATATACTAACATACCCCTTTAAGAACAAATTGGGATAGGATTGAAGGATTTAAAATGTTGACACAATAGGATAAGGAAGGAGGCATTAGAGCCTATCCCCCCTTAATGACAACTTCTTGAACTCCTAACATAGATTGAAGTTTGGAAAAAATTTCTTTTGTAAGAGACTTTGTGAAAATGTATGCAACTTGATCTTCTGTAGGGAAAAATATCATTTCAATAACTTGATCATGAATGAGATTTTTGATGAAGTGCATGTGTAGCTCAATGTGTTTTCTACACTGATGTTGAACTGGGTATTTTGCGAGCTTGATGGCACTCTGATTGTTGTACCAAAGGATGGTCAAATGTTGCTACTAGAATCCAAACTCTGAAAGGATTTATCGAATCCAGAAGGATTCCTGACTGGCATTTACCGCTGCTCGGTACTCTGCTTCTGTTGAAGAAAGTGAAATAGCATGTTTCTTCTTAGAGGACCAAGTGTCATGTCTTGAACCAACATTGAAAACATAACTTGCAATAGACTTTCGATCATCAGGGTCTCCAGCCCAATCTGAATCAGTGAAACCAACCAATAAATGAGTCCCCCCTGAACTGTAATGTATCTCGAACTGAACTGTACCACGAACATATTGAAGTATCCTTTTAGTTTCTTTCCAATGGATTTCATTGGGTCCTTGCATATACCGGGCAACAAGACCAACAACAAAGGAAATATCAGGATGAGTATGAGTCAAGTATAAGAGGCTACCAACTAACTAATGGTATAGGTTGGCATCAACTTCAGGAGAAGTATAGGTGGCAGTAAGCGTGACTCCAGACTGGAAGGGAGAAGGGGTTTGTTTACAATCATCCATGTGAAACCAATGAAGAAGGTCACAAGCATACTTAGAATGGGAAAGACAAATTCCTTCATTGGTTTCCAAAACTTGGAGGCCAAGGAAATAGTGCAAAAAGCATAAGTCTGTCATTTCAAATTTCTTCTTAAGGTTGGTTTTCACATGTTTTAAAAGTTTTGAGTCAATACTAGTAAGGATAAGGTCATCAACATAAAGGACAAGGATTATGAGATGGATTCCTACTTTCTTGGTAGAGACATTAGGATCATAATGGCATCTAGAGAATCCAGTGTCAATTAGAAAGTTTTCCATTTTGGCATACTAAGATCGAGGAGCTTGCTTAAGAACATAAAGAGATTTATTAAGGCGACAAACAAGGCTAGAGTCATTTTGGACATAGCTAGGAGAGGTTGTTCCATGTAGATTTATTCTTGTAAATATCCATGCAAGAAGGCAAATTTAACATCCATCTAATGGACCTCCCATTTATGTGAGGCAACAAGGGTAAGAACAAGGCAGATGGAATTCATTTGGCTATAGGGGCAAAGGTTTCATTATAGTCAATTCCTTCAACTTGGGAAAATCATTTGGAAACTAACCGAGCCTTGTGTCTTTAAACACTTCCATATGATGCATACTTAGTTTTGTAGACCCATTTACATATGACAAGTTTTCTTCCTTTTGGAAGTGGTACAAGATCCCAACTATCATTTTCCATTAAAGAACGATACTCTTCATTCATTGTTGTATTCCAATATGGATGACCTGAAGCTTCTGCAAATGTCTCTAGATCATGAGTCTCTGAAACTTGAGCCAAAAGAGAAGAGGCTCGTTGGAACTATGAACGTGTTCGACATTGATCTGAAGGATCATCGACAAGACCACCAACTCCTTCTCATGTTGAACGGACCCATGTAGAAAGCGGTGGAAGTGGTGTTGGTTCAGGTTCAAAGGACTCATCTGGAGGAAGGTGAGGAGGTAGAGGTGGATTTTCATCCTCACTGTCATCATCTAAAGAAGAAACCAGAATAGGAATAGAAGAAGGGACAAACGTCGAATATGGCTTGCAGGCTGAAGAAGGCACAATCGTCGAATTAGGCTCGTAGGCCAACATATTTTCATCAAATTCAACATCTCTTCTAATAATAATTTCATTACAATTTGGTTTAAGAACTCTATAACCTTGGACATCTTCAGAATAACCAACAACTATACACTTCTCAATTTTAGGTTGCAATTCTTTCCTTTTCTCATCAGGAATGTGAGCCCATGCTATACTGCCAAATACGCGGAAGTGACTTACATATGGTTTAATTTTAGACCAAGCTTCTTCCGATGTTATATTTTTAAGAGCCTTTGTGAGAATGTGACTAACTATGTAATTTCCACAGTTGATTTCTTCATCCCAATACTTTAGACTTAATCCCTTAGATTGGATCATACAATCAGCCGTTTCTTTTAATCTGAGGTTCTTTCTCTCAGCAACACCATTTTTTTGTGGTGTGTATGGAACAGTGTGTTGCATTTGGATTCCTTGTGTGGTGTAGTAACTTGTAAAATTATTGTTCACATATTCGCCGCCATGATATGTTCTTAACTTTTAAATTTGATGTCCAGATTGCTTTTTTATAGGGGCCTTGTAGGCCAAAAACTTGTCAAAAAATTTGCACTTAAGTTTTAAGAAGTAAACCCAAGTACGTCTGAAAAAATCATCAATGAAAGTTAAGAAATACTTGCACCCAGAAAAAGAAGGAGAAGAAAGAGGACCACACAAATCACTATGAACAAGAAGCAAAGGGACTGAGGCATGCCAAGAGGCACGTTTGTCAAAATTGTCCCGATGATGTTTGTCGAGAAAACAATCGGCACAAAAACCATCTCTGCATGAACCAGGAGGAATACCAGACACCATCTGTTGATTACATAGTTGCTGTAATGAGTGATAGTTTAGATGACCAAACCCCTAATGCCAAAGTTTTCTCAATTCATCGCTATGAGCAAAAAAAACTGATGAAAAGCATGATGACCCAAAGTTGTCAAACTTGTACAACCTGGTAATATCATCAGCAATTCCAGTTGCAAGAACATGCTTAGGATCTTTTAGATCCTTGATTATAACTTGGTGAGGTGAAAAATCTATGGTTTTACCTTCACCTGAATGAGTTATTTGATATACTGATAGAAAGTTACAAGAAAGACTTGGAACACATAATACATCATTGAAATGACCATTATCTACTTGAATTGTTCCATATCCTACAACACTAATAGATCTATCATCACCAACAAATATCTTCTTGGTGTTACATTCATTTAGAGAAAAAAACATGTCTTTATCCTTAGCCATATGATAAGATGCTCCAGAATCAATAAGCCACTCATCAGAAGAAGAAGTAGAAGTTGTATTGAAGGAGAAACCAGAAGCAAAAAGTGCATGTCCATGAGAAGGAGAAGAATAAGTAGAATAAATATTGATGTTGTGCTTCTTCATCATTGCTTCTAAAGATGCCATCTTCTTGAAACATTTGGACTTATCATGACCATCTTTATCACAAAAGTTGCAATGTCTGTTGGTCTTCTTATTTTTATATTTTTCTCCTTTGTCACCATTAGGAGTTGAAGTTGTCTGAGCAAGTTTGTGACCCTTATGTTGCTTTTTTTTGTAGTGAGGATGTTGCTTCTTGAGATACTTGGGTTTATCTTTCTACTGGGAAAATAAGGCTTTGTTGGAGGTACCTGTAGTGTTGATCACTCCAAGTTGTACAAGATTATATTCCTCTCTAATCAAAGCAACACAAAAGGACTCAAGAGTGGGTTTTTGATAATCTTTCCCTAGATATTCTCTCATGTCATAAAAGGTAGATACAAACACAGAATATGCACTACCTAGCTTAGAAATAATAAGATAGATGCAACGCTCTTCCTCCATTTTTATCTCACATTATTCACATAAAATTATGAGTGTTTTAAACTTAGACAGATAGTCTCCAAGGCAAGAAAAATCACTTGTAATTAAGTTCAGTACTTGATTTTCTAATTGTTGTGCTTGAATAATATTGAGATTACCAAACACAGATTCAATATTTTCTCAAGCTTCTTCGAGATCATCAATTTCTTTAAGGTGGAACCTTAAATCAGGAGAGATGGACATTTTTATTAGTCCACATGTTTCGACACTCCTATTATCCCATTTGACTTTCTTATCATCATCAGTGGGTGGTTTTTCCTTTCCCAAGGTAATCTGGTACACGCCTTTACTTCTTAATAAATCTTCCATATGATATTTCCATTGGAAGTAGTTGGTGTTGGTAAGCAAGATATTACTTGTAGAAGACATATTAAATATGCAGATTATATGGATTTAAAAATAGAAACTGATGATATGAATGGAAAGATCTCGAAAATTTATGCAGTTTTTAAAAAAAATCACTGAAAACAGACTTTGGATGTGAGAGTTATACCATTTTTTAAAAAGGCACAAACAGTAACCAAATGATCGCGTGATAGTGTAAGTTGCTTTATGAAATGACCCACTTTTATAAAGAGAAGTGGGGATCACTTTTACAATGAAGTTAATTTATAAAAGAAAAGTTACATGCAAAATAAATAACTCTAAAATAATTTATTAAAGCTACTTATAGTGATTCACTTTTATACTTGAAGTGAAATACACTTTACAATTTTAGCATGAACTTTTTCAAAAAAAATTAACAAAAGAGAGACCTGAAATCAAGACCTCTTACTTAATAAGGAAACTTTTAGCCAAATGGTCTAGCAAAACATATTGTATTCTTTAGGAAGAGGATTGGGGTTGTTGTTGTTGTTGTTGTTGTTGTTGAGTGAAGAAGAAGAAACCCCCACAACAAACCAAAGATGGGCTTATGTAAATCTTGGAATTAAGGAACCACTTGGCCTTCCCCCCAAGAAGCTCATGTAAATGTTATTCTCCATTAAAACAAAAATGTGTAAATAGAATATAAAAATAAATACTTAGCCCCTCAAGCCCCCTCTCTTGTGGGATCATAGACCCCTATAACTCTTTTCCTTATCTGTCTAGCATCCAGTGATGTATTTATTATTAATAATGATCAAACATTACATTTCCTAGGCACACTAGCCTCTTTCAATTGTTTGGGCACTCTGGACTTTCATGGATTAACAAAATACATCATTTAATATGAGGATCAAAACCTAGGGTGTTACATCCTATCCCCTTTATTTTGGCACTGCCCTTAGTGCATATACAAAACAGAAACAAAATTTCATAATTTATTCAAAAATTTGTGGGTACTCTGCTCGCATGGCATCTTCATGCTCCCAAGTAGCATCCTCATGAATGTAGCAGGTCCACTCGACTTTTACCAACTCTATAACTCGATTCCGGAGCATTTTGACTTTTATGTCCAATATTCACACTGGTTGGACCTGAAAGTATCCCTTTGTCTCCATCTGAATTAGATGGCACTCAATAACATGTTTAGGATCATGTAGATATAGAAAAGAGACATGAAATACATTATGCATGTTCATGAAAGAATAAAATGAAATAATGTATGCAACTGGCCCTATTCTTTCCAATATCTAAAATGGACCACAGAATCTGGTTGCTAGATTTGTACAACTACCCAACTTCAAAGAGATCTTATTGGGATTCACTTTTAAAATCACATGCTCCCCCACTTTAAATTCCCTAGTTGTCAGGTTCTTATCTGCATAAATTTTCTGTCTATCTTGAGCTACTTTTAAATTATGCTTAATTCTAACCATTTGGTATTCCATATCCTTGAACAATTCTAGCCCAAGTACCACTCTATATTTTGGGTTCTCCCAACTCACTAGATTATTTCATTTCCTACCATACAAATATTCAAAAGAGCTCATTTTCAATGAATATTGATACCCATTATTATAGGAAAACTCAACTAAGTGCAATTAATCTTCCCACTTAGATGGCTTATCCATTACATACATTCTAAACATGTCTTAAATTACTTGGTTGACTCTCTTTGTCTTCCCATATGATTGTGGATGGTATGATGTGTTAAAGTTCAGATTTGTACGAAATCCTTTGAACAATCCCCTCCATAAATTTGAAGTAAACTTTGTATCTTTGTCTGAGACAATTGTCTTAGGTATCCTATGCAACCTAGCAATATCCCTCATGTAAATTTATGCAATATTAGTTGTTGTATGAGTCATTTTTATAGGAAAAAATATGAGCAACCGTTGTCAATTTATCAACCACTACCATGATTGAATCATGTTGTCTTTTTGTCCTGGGAAATTTAGTTATAAAATCGATGGTTACCACTTCCCATTTCTTCTCTAAAATTGGTAATGGTTGTAGTAGACCTACTAGGTGCCTATGCTAAGCCTTCACTCTATGACATTCCATACATCTGCCAATGTAATCAACAACATCTTTTTTCATTCATAGACAAAAGAATTGTCTTCTTACTGTTGTAATTGTTTTCTGGTAACCGAGATGTTCGACATATGGAACATGATGCATTTCCTTTAATACCAAATTCCTAAGTTCTCCAGAACTAG
>JASDQU010014845.1:143907-179478 GCA_032191745.1 Picea mariana
TTGCATCTATCTTATTCTTTCTAAGCTAGGTAGTGCATATTCTCTATTTGTATTTACCTTTTATGCCATGCGAGAGGCTCTAGGGGAAGAAGGTTATGAAAAACCTAGTCTTGAGTCCTTTTGTGCTTCTTTGATTCGAGAGAAAGATAAGCTTGTACAATTTGGAGTGATCAACACTGCAGGTCCCTCCAACAAAGCCTTAGTTGCCCAGCAGAAAGATAAACCCAAGTATCCCAAGAAGCAACATCATAAGGGTCCCAAGCCTGCTCAGACAGCTTCAGCTCCTACTGGTGACAAAGGAGCAAAATATAAAAGTAAGAATACTAACATACATTGCAAATTTTGTGATAAAGATGGTCATGATGAGTCCAAATGTTTCAAGAAGATGGAAGCTTTAGAAGCAACGATGAAGAAGCACAACATCAATATTGATTCTACTTCTTCTTCTCATGGAAATGCACTTTCTGCTTCTGGTTTCTCCTTCAATTCAAATTCTACTACTACTACTTCTGATGAGTGGCTTATTGATTCAAGAGCATCTTATCATATGGCTAAGGATAAAGCCATATTTTCTACTCTAAATGAATGTAACACCAAGAAAATATTTGTTGGTGATGATAAATCACTTAGTGTTGTAGGATCTGGAATAGTTCAAGTAGATACTGGTCATTTCAATGATGTATTATGTGTTCCAAGTCTTTCTTGTAACCTTCTATCAGTATATCAAATCACTCATTCAGGTGAAGGTAAAATCATCAAGTTTTCACCTCATCAAGTTGCAATCAAGGATCTAAAAGATCCTAAGCATGTTCTTGCAACTGGAATTGCTGATGATATTACCAGGTTGTACAAGTTTGAAAACTTTGGGTCATCAACTTTTCCATCGGTTTTTTTTACTCAGAGCGATGACTTGAACAAACTTTGGCATGACCGTTTTGGTCATCTAAACTATCGCTCATTGCAACAACTATGTAATCAACAGATGGTGATTGGTCTTCCTCTTGTTTCATGCAAAGATGGTGTTTGTGTCGGTTGTGTTCTTGGAAAACATCATCAGGACAGTTTTGACAAACATGCCTCTTGGCACGCCTCGAGTCCTTTGCAACTTTTTCACAATGATTTGTGTGGTCCACTTTCTTCTCCTTCTTTTTCTGGGTGCAAGTATTTCTTAACTTTCATTGATGACTTTTCCAGACGTACTTGGGTTTACTTCTTAAAACTCAAGAGTGAAGTTTTTGACAAGTTTTTGGCCTACAAGGCCCTTGTAGAAAAGTAATCTGGACATCAAATTCAAAGGTTAAGAACAGATAATGGAGGCGAATATGTGAACAATAATTTTACAAGATACTGCACTACATAGGGAGTCCAAATGCAACACACTGTTCCATATACACCACAACAAAATGGTGTTGTTGAGAGAAAGAACAACACATTAAAAGAAATGGCTAATTGTATGATCCAATCTAAGGGATTAAGTCTAAAGAATTGGGCGGAAGCCATCAACTATGCAAATTACATAGTAAATCGCACTCCCACAAAGGCTCTTAAAAATATAACACCGAAAGAAGCTTGGACTAAAATTAAACCAGATGTAAGTCACTTTTGTGTATTTGGCAGTATAGCATGGGCTCACATTTCTGATGAGAAAAGGAAAGCATTGCAGCCTAAAAGTGAGAAGTGTATATTTGTTGGTTATTCTGAAGATGTCAAAGGTTACAGGCTTCTTCAATCACATTGTAATAAAATTATTAATAGAAGAGATGTTAAATTTGATGAAAATCTCTTGGCCTATGAGCCTAATTTGGCGATTGTGCCTTCTTCGGCCTGCGAGCCATCTTCGGCATTTGTGCCTTCTTATGATCTAGTTTCTTCTTCAGATGATGACAGTGAGGATAAAAATCCACCTCCGCCTGCTCACCCTCCTCCATATGATTCCTTTGAACCTGAACCAAAACCAGCTCCACTGCTTCCTAGATGGGTCTGTTCAACACGAGAAGTAGTTGGTGATCCTGTTGGTGATCCTTTAGATCAACATTGGACACGTTCACAGTTCCAGCAAGCCTCTTCTCTTTTGTCTCAAGTTTTAGAAACTCATGATCCAGAGACATTTGCAGAATCTTCAAGTCATCCAGATTGTGATACAACAATGAATGAAGAGTACCGTTCTTTAATGGCAAACGATACTTGGGATCTTGTACCTCTTCCAAAAGGAAGAAAACTTGTTAGATGCAAATGGGTCTACAGAACTAAGTATGCATCAGATGGAAGTGTTGAAAGACACAAGGCTCAGTTAGTTGCCAAAGGATTTTCCCAAGTTGAAGGAATTGACTATAATGAAACATTTTCCCCTGTAGAAAAAATGAATTCCATCCACCTTGTTCTTTCCCTTGCTGCCTCACATAAATGGGAGGTCCATCAAATGGATGTTAAATCCGCCTTTTTGCACAGATATTTGCAAGAAGAAATCTACATGGAACAAACTCCTGGCTATGTCCAGAATGACTCTATCCTTGTTTGTCACCTCAAGAAATCTCTTTATGGTCTCAAGCAAGCTCCCCGAGCTTGGTATGCCAAAATGGATAGCTTTCTTATTGCCACTAGATTCTCTAAATTCCATTATGATCCTAATGTCTATACCAAGAAAGTAGGAAGCCATATCATAATCCTTGTCCTTTATGTTGATGACCTTATCCTTACTGGTAGTGACTCAAAACTTTTAAACCATGTGAAAACTAGCCTTAAGAAGAAATTTGAAATGACAGACTTAGGATTTTTGCACTATTTCCTTGGCCTCCAAGTTTTGCAAACCAATGAAAGAATTTTTTTTTCCCGGTCTAAGTATGCTTGTGACCTTCTTCGTCGCTTTTACATGGATGATTGTAAACCAAACCCTTCTCCCTTCCAATATGGAGTCAATCTTTCTACCACTTGTACTTCTCCTGAAATTGATGCCACCCTGTATTGTCAGTTAGTTGGTAGCCTCTTATACTTGACTCATACCCATCCTGATCTTTCCTTTGTTGTTGGTCTTGTTGCCCGATATATGCAAACATCCTATGAAAGCCATTGGAAAGCAGCTAAAAGGATACTTCATTATGTTCGTGGTACAATTCAGTTCGGGATACATTACAGTTCAGGGGGGACTCCTTTATTGGTTGGTTTCACTGATTCAGATTGGGCCGGCGACCCTGATGATCGAAAATCTATTGCAAGTTATGTTTTTAGCCTTGGTTCAAGACCTATCACTTGGGCCTATAAGAAACAACATGCTATTGCACTTTCTTCAATAGAAGAAGAGTACCGAGCAGCGGTAAATGCAAGTCAGGAAGCCATGTGGCTTCGACAGATCCTTTCAGAGTTTGGATTCCAACACCAGCATCCGACCAGCCTTTGGTGTGACAATCAAAGTGCCATCAAGATCACCAAAGACCCAGTTCAACATCAGCATAGAAAACACATTGAGATACACATGCACTTCATCAGAAAGCTCATTCATGATCAAGTTATTGAAGTGCTCTTTTTCCCTACAGAAGATCAAGTTGCAAACATTTTCACAAAGTCTCTTACAGAAGCGAAGTTTTCCAAACTTCGATCTATGTTAGGAGTTCAGGATGTTGTCATTAAGGGGGGATAGGCTCTAATGCCTCCTTCCTTCTCCTATTGTGTCACTATTGTAAATCCTTCAATCCTATCCCAAGTTGTTCTTAAGGGGGGATGTTAGGATATTTAGACACTTAGGAGTTAGTAAGATCTACTTGGTATATTGTGTTGTTATGTGAAATTGTGCTTTCTAGTGTGTTTCTTTAGTATGCATTAGTATGCATTTGTAGTTAGTAAATCCGACGGTCACGATATGTTCTCGACATAGAGTACATGGTTGAGACAAGTAGTTGATGAGTTGGTACATACATGAGGTGTATAGTTGATGCTGTTGGTACATCTTGATGAGTCATAGTTGATGAGTAGTTGATACATGATTGGTACATACTTGGTACATGGTTGGAGGCACTTGTTAGTAGTATTGTTGACACATGGTTTATGGATGATGTAACATACTTGTATTGGTATATTATTAGAAGCACATATTGATCTTGGTGATGATTATGAGTTGTTGTGTTATGGTTGGTTGAAGCACATCTTTGAGAGTTGTCTTGGTGATTGATCTTGGTGAGTGGATCTGATTTGGTTGATAAGATCGATGAGACAGGTTGTTGTGATAGGTTGTTTGGACAGGTTGTTGTGACAGGTTATTTGTACAGGTTTGGTGCATGATTTATGCACTTGTTCATGATACATGTTTTGTACAGGTTTGTTGCATGGTTGATGCACTTGTTCATGGTATAGGTTTTGTACAGGTTTGGTGCATGGTTGATGCACTTGTTCATGGTACAGGTTGGTGCATGGTTAATGCACTTGTTTGTGGTACAGGTTGATTGGTATAGGTTTACAACAGTATATCTCACAGTGATAGTGTGACAGTGGTTCTATCATTCTACTTATACGTCAGGGTGGTTGGACGGGGCAAGGACAGGTGGTTGTAGCCGGAGAACATAGGGAGTTGTAGCCAAAGAATTAGGGAGTTGGAGCTTCCCTCAGGTTGTAGTCTGAGAAACTAGGGGGTTGGAGTCTCCTTCCAGTTGCAGCTGGAAAACAAAGGAAGTTGATGCTTCCAATGAATGTAATTCTTCAAGACATATAAGAAAACACATTTTGTGGTTTTCTCCCACTTTGGGTTTCCACGTAAAACACCGGTGTACTGTGTATGTGTATGATTGTTCAATTGTTCATTTCTTATTTACTCTGCAGTTATTGGATGATAATGTTACATTGATATAACACTTGGATTGTATGTTTAAAACAGATTAAATTGCTCTATTACTGATTCACCCCCCCTCTCATTAATCCAAATATTGGTATCAAATTTGGTTCCTTCAGGAAACATTTTAACCACTGCAAGGAGATCATGGATTATTCTGAGAATAGAGTACCAATGTTTAATGGTCATAATGGTTTTAAGTATGATATGTGGAGCATAAGGACGGTGGTATTTTTACAGGCACATGGACATTATATTTGGCTATCAATTGTTACAAGATATGATAGTTCAAAAAGGGAAAAGACTACAGCCAAGAAGGAAATGAGGAAGAATAACAAAATAGCAATGGATTTCATCTGGGAAGGATTACTTAATCTGGTAAGAGAAAAGGTTGGTAAATGTTCATCAGCAAAATAAATTTGGGATAAGTTACATGACATATATTCTTCACCCATCGTAGATTCAGAAAATTCCAAAGAAGATGCAGATACAGAAAAAGAAGAAAGATGCTCATCATGTCAAATAGATTCAGAAGAGGAAGAATATGAAGAAGCAAAAGTTGATTACAGAGAAAAATTGTTCAGTGCAATTAAATATCTAAAGAAAGAAAGAGAATAAAACAAGTCATCCAAGAAAGAATTGATGAACCAAAAGGAAAGTGTTTAAGGTTCCAAAAAGGATCAGCAAGTCGTCAAGAATTTAAGAGTTCAGCTAGAAGAGGCCAAAATAATTGAAGAAACTCTAGAATATCAAAAAAAATGTTTAGAAGACAACATATCAGCACAAAAGGAAGAAGCACAAAAGAGAGAAAAGATATTGATGGATCATCTCAAGGAAAGAACCAGTGACTTAAACCAACTTGAGAAAGAGTTTGTTCAAGAAGAGAGAAGACTAGAAGAAGAAATAATTACTTTGAAAATCCAACTTGAAGAAGAAAAGAGAACAGAAGAGGTCATGAAGTCTTAGATAATGAAGAAAAAAGAAGAGGTTGAGAAGCTTGAAGAAGAAGTTGTCATATTGAGAAGTAAAATCATCAAGCTCAACAAGAACGTTGAAGAGACAGAAACATCCACATCAGCTCTAGAGAATGAAGAGAAGCACTCTAGTTTGCTAGAAAAAAAGAATGAAGAAAATAGAAAGAGTTATGCAAAAGTACTCAAAGGAAGGAATCATGGTCAACCAGAATCTAAGAAAACTATTGAAGATACATCTTCAAGAAGACCATCCATGTTCAAGCCACAAAGAAGCTTCAATCATGATCATGATCAGTTAAGGCAAAAATCCAAAAGGACTACGCCACAAAGAGGATCATCCACTCCCAGGTATGCAAATTTATTTTATGGTCATCGTTTTTATTGTACTAACTTTGGACATAAGGTTGCAGATTACAGGGATTATAAAAGAAATGTTCAAGTAAGAAGTGCCTATGTGGTCGCACGTAACATTGAGTGTTACAAATGTCATAACTATGGACACATAGCCAGTGATTGTAGAAGCATGATCGATACTTCCATGAAAGAGAATATTGATATTAGATATAAGAAAATATGGATAAGAAAACAAGAAGAACAAGTGAACAAAGGCTAGGTACCAAAGATCGCAAGATTGGAAATAAAACGAGATGAAGAAAATTCTATAGAGAAAAAGAAAGATGTCAGATACAGAAAGGTTTGGAAAATAAGTGAAAGAAAGGAATGACAGATAAATAAGGAACAGGTTCAAAAGATTGTACTTTCAGGCATTGTAGTGAAAGATGAATCCACAGATAGAAAGAAAGAAGTCAGAGCTCAAAGAGATAATGAATCTACCAATGAAGATGATTATGAATCTACCAATGAAGATGATGATGAATACACATCAGAGCGGGAATTTTTTGGAGCCATTCGGCTTAGAGACTCCCAAGTAATATGAATATTAGATAGGGGGAGTCTATGCGATAGCTATGACATAACAAAGAACCATCCTTTGAGCAGATTGCAGAGTTTGAGAAGATAGATTCAGAGCAATCAGTTAGCAGAAGTACAGTTTGATAGATTAATCAAGACTTCATGATAGTATAGTGATAAATGGGTTAGCATTATGGACAGATGCGCAAGTAGAGTCTTGGAAAATATGGACAGAGATGGATCTATAAGATCACTTAGTGGGTTTGGACATATATATGATAGTGGACGAGAGCATGGATTCATAGATTGGTTCAGAGAGTGGTTCATAGACAAAGGAACATGATCATAATGGATGATAATTATAGAGGAAATGGCTCAAACAATGCTAATGGATTCCAAATTGACAGATATTTTTTGGACACATGTAGTGCATACATCAGTTCACATTCAAAATAGAGTAATGCTCAGAAACAACAATGACAAAACTCCCTTCGAACTATGGAAAGGAAGAGCAGACAACAATCTCTACATAAAGGTAACTCAAGGTAATATTTTATTAATTGAAATTTATTTTGATGATATTGTTTTGGAAGTACTAATGACAGGTTAAGCCAGAAAATTGCAAAGGATGTGCATAATGAATTTGAAATGTCATTACTTGGAGAACTATCCTTCTTTTTGGGTCTTCAGATATGTCAAAGAAACCAAGGAATTTTTATTTCTCAAACTAAGTATATCATAGAAATGCTAAAGAGGTTCGGAATGGAAGATTGCAAACCAGTTATCACTCCCATGCAAACCAATTGAAAGTTAAGTAAAGATGGTGATTCAAAGTCTACAGATCAGAGGCAATACAAGTCAATGATTGGCAACCTACTATATGTGACAACATCCAGACCAGATGTAATGCAAGCAGTTGGACAGGTGGCATGATTTCAAACAGCACCAAAGGAATCACATGTATTAGCAGGGAAGAGAATTTTCAGATATCTCAAAGGAACAAAAGAGTTTGGATTATGGTATCCAAAAGGAAAGGATCTATCTCTTATTACCTACACAGATGCAGATTGGGCAGGTTGTATTGATGATCGACAAAGCACCAGTGGAGCACCACTTGGGTGAGTGTTTAGTATCATGGCTAAGAAAGAAACAATCATCAATATCTCTATCTAAAACTGAGGCAGAGTATATTGCAATAGCAACATGTTGTACACGGGTTCTTTGTGTTATTGGATAAATCGGTAGGTGTGGACACTAACTGATCTCCCTAGATCCACCTAGATCTAGAACAAAACACACCAGAACATGATGCTTTCCTTAAGTTTTAGATATTGAATTTACTAACTAAAGAGGGATAGGTGACATACTGTTTAAACGCTACTTCCTCTCGCCATTGCCATCCTAGCTCCGTTCCAACACTCATACAATGATGAACCTGCAAAAGAACGCAACCAACCAAAGTGATAGTAATAGCATAAACTCAATATAAACCTATGTATGTGATCAAGGAATCATACAATAAAACACAACAAGCTTTATAGGAAAGAATCATATTACTGTATCATATTAAATGTGAAAGAGAGATTACAATTGTGGCCTTGATGTCATAAGGTCCCTTCTAACTATCCTTCGTTCCCCACACACTTCCACTCCAAGAATTCTAAGAGAATAGATCTGATAATATTCACAATCTATCTTGACAAAGTGGCTCATCTAGCCAAGCTAACAATCTCCAAAGCTCAATCCAATCCAAGCTAATCCCAAAAGATAACCTTCTCCATGAGAGCTCCTCTCCTTTTATAAGTTGAAGAGGATAAGGTAAGGAGGTTAGGATGATCCCACTAAATCATGAAAGTGAGTAAGATCCAAAACATTCGGATGCCACCTCACCATGGAAGTTTCTCCTTCTAGAAGCATCGAGAAGATGCTCATTTTTCCCACGTATGAGCATTTTCGCACCCTGCCTATATAGCAGCCTGTGAACACTTCGCGACCTAGCTATGGTGCTGCTTGTGAAAATCAGACATTTTCGTACCCTGCCTATATAGAAACCTGTGAACATCCTCTTTAATAGGGTTTTTACAAAGGAGAATGCAACTTCTTTTCTCAGGAAAAGTTCTTCTCCCTTCTTTCTTCAAGAACTCGGACCACTGACCCCTCTGAAGGAAAAAGATAGGTTTACATCATTAACGGTCATAGGGATGAAAAAAATAATGTGTAACAAAGATCCCCCCAAAGTATAAAGTTAGAACATAGTGATAGATGAAGTACTTTGTCGAGTGTGTGTAGGGAACAAGGAATAGTCGGTCAGAAACCTGCCAACAAACAAGGAAATACAATACAATAATATATCATCACTGAGATAGGAATTCCCATACTCAGAATACAAATGACTCAGAGCATAAATGTTGAAATGCGAAGATCCATGTCAAGTAAGACAGGTCATGGCGACCAAACATACACTGTGGATCCATTCCAATATGACTCAAATCTGAACATAGCCACCAAAAAATACACTGTGGATATATGTGTTAAAGACTCAAATTTGAACATAGCCACGAGGCATACAATGTGGATCTATGAAACAATACAAACTGAATATATTCCAATGCAACCCGAATCTATCAGAAAAGATCCAGGGTCTTCATCTCCACTACTCTATAGTACGAATCTAACCATGATACATGTGTTGAAGTCGAACATGGTAGAAACCACTTGATTACTGGTCATTAGTGTATACCATTAACAAGTGCAAGGGAAATCACCATTAATGTCAATGACTCCCAAGGTACACTAGTACAATCCAACGAATGTGAATTAATGAGTTGAAGTCGAACACTCAGTGGAGTCTTCCGATCAGGGGTCAATGATGAAAACCCATTGTCGAAAGCGAGGAAACCTGCCATTGAGGCATGCAAGTTCCAAGGTACCAATTGGTTTCTAAGTCTAATTCCTGGATAATGAGTTGAAGTCAACAGGAAAAGACTTATCACAGGAGGGCCTTAATGTATCCCCCATCAATGACACGAAACGGGTAACAATATTTGATGTAGATCAGAGTAACAAGTGATTCAGGACTGACTCAAGGATGGCCGATGCAATAGAAAGCTTAAGGACTGCAGAAATGGCCAACGCAATAGAAGGCTTTCCGACTTGAACTTCTCTTTGAACATATTGACGACACGACAACTGTCTTGGAAATACTAACTCAACAACAGGGATCACAGACCAACAAGTAATATTATAAGGATTATGATCAACAGACGAGCGTATTTTCCAACCTAGACACAAGGCGAGTGAAAGGGTGTCATGTTCAAAAGTGACTCTTCCATGGACTACAAGTTTAGACAAATTTCTTTCCCAAATTTTCCCCCACCATTTCTGGCGAGTACCTCTTTATTTTTACACAATCTTGAGGAGGATAACATATGCTTGAAATGTAAGCTCATCCTTCGGATGAGTCCCTCGAAGTATGTTTAACAAACCCTAGGAAGGAGTGGTTCGGTCCCACATGAGCCTTTCAATGTTTTTTTTATGAGTCCAAAGAAAGAAAACTCGAGGGTTTTTCATGTTTATAGAGTCTAAAAAACACTTAAAGAGAACTCTCTCAGTTCCTTTTTCGTAAAGTAGTCTAATGAGACTGAAAAAGAGATAAACTATCGCTCAACAGACGTTTTCTTCAAATACATTAACGAGTGTGAAAAGAACAAGATCGCTCGGCAATCTTTTCATGTTTAGAGAGTCTAAAAAGAGCTTAAAGGTAACTCCCAGGGGTTCATTTTTTGTATAACCTTTACGAGTCCGAAAAAGTGATAAAAGTATACTTGGTTACATTCTCATTGATTTACGAGCATGAGAAAGAACAAAGACTAAGCTCAGTAACTTATTCTCATGTATGTACGAGCATGAGAAAGAACAAAGACTAAGCTCGAGATTGTTTTCATTTTTACACAAGATTTAAAACAAAACAAAACTATGCTTGGGATAGATTTTATTTTTACACAAGCTTAAAAACTAAACAAAACTATGCTTGGACCTGGTTTCATTTTTACACAATTTTTACGCATAACACAGGGATGGTTGGTACTTAGCCCCTAGCTTAAGAAACTAGCGGCTCTAAATTCAGCATGAAGTCCAGAGGCTGAAAGCATTTCCCCCCAAGCTTCGTTTCATCCAACTGCAAAGGAGAATGAAATTAATATTTAAATACTATACGTAGGACTTGACCCAAACAGAGAGGGGGACATTGTTTCATTTTTTAACGAGATTGACACATGAGAAGAACTATGCTCGTAACCTCTGTTTCATTTTTTAACGAGGTTACCACAGAGACGAAAAAACTATCCTCGTAAGTGGTTTCATTTTTTAATGAGCTTGAAATCAGAAAACCATGCCCAAGTCTGGTTTCATTTTTTAACGACATTGAAATCATAAAATCATGCCAATCGCTTCGGGTTCAATCCCCAGGTATCTGTTTCATTTTTAACAAGCTTGCAATAGAGAAGAAAAACTATGCTCGTGACCTTTGTTTCATTTTTTAACGAGCTTGCCACAGAGATAAAAAACTATACTCGTGACCTCTTCTTGATCATGGCTTCCAAGAAAATAACGCTCTGGAAGAACACCATGTCAAGGGACAAAACTCAATCATGGCTTCCAAGAGATCTTCACTGGATGGAAGAAAATCACTCTGGAAGGAACACATGTCGAGGGCCGCGACAGGGGTAAGGAGATCAGGCTCCAATAGACCTACCGAAAAAATCACCATGTCAACTACCAGATCCAAGTCATCAGAACTTGAAGTCATGGGCGACAACACCACATAGTTGACCTGTGGCAGGGGTGATACCGTCTGCATACAAGAACCATTCAGAGAGGCAATCCAGGCAGGGTCAATGAATGAAAGTTGATCAATAGTCACAACTCTTCCATCGTGAGGGAAAGATATCACACGAAAAAGAGTAGACACAATAGCTTTCATTGCATAGACATAATCCTGCCCAAGGAGTAAAGTAAAATCCAAGGGTTCTTGGACTACCATGACGTCAATAAAGACAGTTTTCCCTCCCAAAGTTACAGGAAACTGAGGAAGGGTCCCTAAAGGTTGACTAATTCTTCTGTTAAAAGATAACATATTCTGCGTAACCAGCACAAGCTGAGGAAAACCCAAAGCTTGCCAAGAAAAAAAGGACAGAATACTAACGGATGCACCTTCATCTATTAGTGTCTGAGGAACGTCTGGACCACAAACCTATATTGTAATATGGAAAGGAATGTGAGAGGGAAGATGAGGTCCAGTTAGCACACCCCAATCAAAATGGATGGCCTCTTTACTTGGAGCGGGTTCCACGGGAGAAGGAGGAATAGCCCCCGACATGGTAGATTATGTATCAACGAGAAAAACATGGGCATTATCGGGTTTACTGTCTAGCAGGAGAGTAGTATCAATTGATGGAGAGATCAAATCGACCACTTGGGTTTCATTCTCCAAGGGGAGAATGGGGTCGGCAGGTGGAAACAAATCGACCGCTTAGGTTTCACTCTCTAACGGGAGAGTGAGATCGACCAAGGATGAAAATGGATGGACCACTTTGTCAAATGGTTCAATTAAGGACGTGACTAGATTGACGACATGATTAATCGAATTGACCGGCGATGGGTCCAGAGTGATCATTCCATCAACTACAAGGGGGTTGAGAGAAAACTTACAATAAGCATCTAGAAGTTGAGGTTGTGAAACAATCATGTCTTCCAGTAATTTTGAGGCTTTTTCCATATGAGGGAAAATGTGAGTTAGATGACTCCCTTTGCATAACATACACGGGAACTTGACTCTACGTTTCTTCTTTCCAACGGTATAGTGACTAGTTGACGGGAGGTCATCAACATGTTGTTCATAGGTTGACGACATGGGTTGGTCATGATGTGTAGACCATACTTCTATAACCTTGAATAGACCAGGGCAATCCTTAAAAATATGGCTACCCTTACAAAGCCTGCAAGGGTACTTGGGCTTACGAGTTGTTTGGGTGATATTGACATCATCAACACTCCCAGCACGATTAACAGTAACTGGTTTTTTTCCAACATGTTTGACAGTGGTTGGAGGTTTTGACCCTTGTTTATCTTTCTTCTTCTTAATCTTTCTTTTCTTCTTCTTCTTATTCACCGGGTTACTAGCTTCAGAACTTTCACTTGACGAGGAAGATGAAACGAAAGGCAACCTTGCAAGCAAAGAAGGTGAAGAAGACCTTACTGGTGAAGAAGGTGAAGGATCAACATGAGGTTGATGCTCTTGGGGGGAAGTGCTTGTGACTGAAGCACTAACTACATTCGATATTACCTAAGTGGAAAACAACCATACCGGTAATCCAATTGTGAGACCTGGAAGGCTCAAAGTAGCAATATGAGGAGGACCAATGTTTTTGTAAGAAGGAAAAACAAAAGGTTCCCCTAGAAAAAGAGTTCCTTCATTGGTCATTCCGGGAACTGACGCCATAAAAATAAAGATCCAATCTAGAGTCCACTAGGGAAAACAAACAACACATGTTAAATATCTAGTAAGCAAACAAGCAAACAAAACTTTCTCACAATGAGCACACTAGTTGGTGGTGAAATCCAACGTCGCGGGAACAAAGTAAGAAGGGGGTGAGATAGAGAGGGTGGAAAAGTTACGTTGACGACCTGCTTAACGAACTTATGCCTTGGTGCAAGCTCCCACACATAATCGCGGGTATACCCTCCAAGGAACCCGAGTGAGTTTGGCCAACGTCGATTCTAGGTACCATGAAGACTTGCCCCTCCACAGTCACCTTGTGTAAAGAACCTAGAGAGATAGGCCACTATGGTTACCAATCACTACAATGAATGCCTAGGGAAACAGTCGACAGTTCGATCCACGCGCAAAGGCAGGGTATCTAGCCCAAAATCAACTTGAAAGGCTTCCAATCATAATTGTGGGTATACCTTCAAGCAACCCCCATAATACGCACAATCTCTACACCAATACCAACAAAGCAGGGTGAGCAACTTTGCTAGTCTTAATGCGACCTCGTGATTGACCCTTGTGTGAGAAGGGCATCCCAGGACAAAATGTAGTAAGTGGATTTAACTCTCCCTATCACAAGATACTATGTTTATTTGCAGCTTTGGAAATTTATCTTTCACACCTATCCCGAAGCCCTACAACTAATCTAATGTAGGTTTGCTACCAAAAAGTATAAAAATGTCTAATCAATTTTTATGAGCGCTTTATTTTTAAGGTTGTTGTTACTCAAAAGGACGATGGTGTGGACAATATGGTGTTTTGACCGATTCGAAAGTTATGCAAAGAGATGAAGATGCAATCTTTTCATTTCGATGAGAGCTATGCTACGAGAAGGAGAAAACATGTATCATTCCCAGATGCACAATGTCCCAACATTTTTAAAAAACTCATCAATATCAATATCTTTAAGAAATGATAAAAATAGACTGTACACCAATACACGATTCATGCCCCCCCACCCCGCCCATGAAGGAGAAATTTTTTCAAAATTTAAGACCAAAAAAAATGCCAAGAATCATGCAATTTCACTACTTCAAATGCAAGGATGCCCCCAATCTAATATAAAGCAAGAAATTAAATCTTTTTGTTTCAAAAATTTCACTAAAAGGAATAATGAACTTTCTTAAAACAAAGAAACCCAAACTAAAAGTTTTCTTTTAAAGAGAACTATTCAGAAGAAATATGATCTTTCCCTAAACAATTCTAAAGAAAACACACGCTTTGTAATTGAAAGACACTCAAAGCAAGAGACCAATCCTTCAAAACCAAACAAAGCAAAGATGGCTAAAAGAAACTCAAATAATGTCAAGCAGACTGTAAACAGATCAATATAGGCTCCAAAAGTTCAATCCAGTTGATCAAAGAAAAACTAGGCATCAAAAGATAACCAGACCCAATCCAAAAAAAAATTACAAACAAATTCGCAAGCCAACAGTATATTACAGTGCGAAAATCAACAGTTTTTGCAGGCTAGCAATGGGTAGGGTGCGAAAATGTTGCACTAGTTTAAACAGTGAGGTGCGAAAATCAAAGTTTTTCGCACGCTATATACAGGTGAAGTGTGGAAATGTCTGTAATCAAAAGGAATTTGTAAAAAGGACAAAGAGTCTAAGTGAAATTTCAGATCTAGAGAGTCTCGATGGATCTCCCACAGACTCAGAGACCATAAATCAAGCAATCAAAGCAAGGAAAACTAGACTAACTAGGAAACAATCTGTTTCCCTAGCGGAGTCTCCAATTTTGTTATTGGATAAATCGGTAGGTGTGGACACTAACTGATCTCCCTAGATCCACCTATATCTAGAACAAAACACACCAGAACATGACACTTTCCTTAAGTTTTAGATATTGAATTTACTAACTAAAGAGGGATAGGTGACATACTGTTTAAACGTCGCTTCCTCTCACCATCGCCATCCTAGCTCTGTTCCAACACTCATACAATGATGAACCTGCAAAAGAACGCAACCAACCAAAGTGATAGTAATAGCATAAACTCAATATAAACCTAGGTATGTGATCAAGGAATCATACAATAAAACACAACAAGCTTTATAGGAAAGAATCATATTAAATGTGAAAGAGAGATTACAACCGTGGCCTTGATGTCGTAAGGTCCCTTCCGACTGTCCTTTGTTCCCCACACACTTCCACTCCAAGAATTATGAGAGCATAGATCTGATAATATTCACAATCTATCTTGACAAAGTGGTTCATTTAGCCAAGCTAACAATCTCCAAAGCTCAATCCAATCCAAGCTAATCCCAAAAGCTAACCTTCTCCATGAGAGCTCCTCTCCTTTTATAAGTTGAAGAGGATAAGGTGAGGAGGTTAAGATGATCCCACTAAATCATGAAAGCGAGTAAGATCCAAATCATTTGGACGCGACCTCACCATGGAAGTTTCTCCTTCTAGAAGCATCGAAAAGATGCTCGTTTTTCCCACGTATGAGCATTTTCGCACCCTGCCTATATAGCAACCTGCAAACACTTCGCGACGTAGCTATGGTGCAGCCTGCGAAAATCAGGCATTTTCGCACCCTGCCTATATAGCAACCTGCGAACATCCTCTTTAATAGGGTTTTTACAAAGGAGAATGTAACTTCTTTTCTCAGGAAAAGTTCTTCTCCCTTCTTTATTCAGGAACTCAGGCCATTGACCCCTCTGAAGGCAACAAATAGGTTTACATCATTAACGTTCATAGGGATGATGAAAATAATGTGTAACACTTTGGATGAAACAAACTTTGATAGATATACAAGTTGAGTATGATGAGCCCATTCCAATCTATTGTGATAATACAAGTGTCATCGGTATCTCAAAAAACTTGGTGATGCACTCCAAGACGAAGCACATTCCAATCAAGTATCACTTTCTACAGGAATAGGTTGTAGAGAAGAACATCAGAGTTGAATATGTGGGAACAAAAGAACAAGTGGCATACATCTTTACAAAACTGCTTCCACGGGAAGCCCTTAAGTATCTTCGCCGGAGACTAGGAGTAATTTCTACTCCAAAATGAATGCTTTTGAATGCTTATCTTATATGTCTTAGATGTACACGAGGAATCACCATAAATAGGACAAAGGGGGAGAGATTTATCAGATGCAAAGGTAAATGCTTGGAAAGAGAGCATAGAGGCATGTTTCCAAGGGGAGTGATTGTCACAAGGGAAGAATGAGTGATATGACTTTAGAGTGATACCCTTTGTCAAAGGGGGAGATATTATTCATATGAAGAGAAAGACAGTAATCAGAGGATTATAAACACAAAGAAAAATAAAAGGCACATAGACAGGGCGAGCATCCCTAAAGGGAGATACCCATTTCCATTGATGTCAAAGGGGGAGAGATAGAAACATTGATAAATATTATAAGCATGAATGTTATCATGACTAAGTTTTTCCATCAATGTTGGTGTTGCCATGAATGCCAAAGGGGGAGATTGTCAGACAGTTGCCTTAGGTTGATGGATTGTTGGTTGTCATTGATGTCAACTATTGGAGAGTGATATTGATCCAGATTTTATGAGCAGAATGAAATGAATACAGATTATTAATAGGTTCTTAGCACAAAATAACAGAGATACAGTAAAACTGGTTTTCTATTCAATAACGAAATAAGCTGAAACTGTAAAATGCAGTGGAAACAAGCTTGTTGGAATGGTGGTGACTTATCTCTGAGAAGAGATGTGACTGTTGCGTGCATTCACAAGAAGAAGATTACAATGAGGCTCTGAAGGATTTTTTACAATAAACAAGAATGAAAAAAACCCTAGACATCCAAAAACCTAACCCTAGGAAATGAAGCACCAAAAGTCATGTGCGCCCCGTTTGGGTAAGTTAGTACATCAACTTCCCAGGGTCGTAACTTTTGCATACGATCTCCGTTTTAGGCGTGTGATAGCCCATTGGAAAGGTATCATTGAGGAGATTCATTTTGGGGGCTCAATGATTCCTTTTTATTTCATTGAGGGGATCCATCCCGAAAAACCTTCATTTAGGCCCTCAAAATGGCCCCGAAAGTTAAAACTGCTAAAAATAGTAAATCGCCAAAATTGTCAGAAAATTGTTTTGAGCCAGTTGGAAAAGGTGGGTGGCCACAAATATCCATATGGATCAATCCTCCCTCCTTAGGAATAAATGGTCTCCATTGCGTTGAGGTCCCCCATCAGATGAGGAAATTTCTGTTGAATTTGGCCCCGGGTGAGCCACTTGCCTTGGTGCAGGAGCTGCCCTACTTTGACGACTCGATAAAGTTGGATCCTTTATTGTAGATTTCCCTTGATCTGTGTGTCCACAATCTAATCATTGGATTCCTGTTGTATGCAGTTGGGGTTGAGCTTTGTTGGTGTCAATTGTTCTGCTACTTCTGAAGTGTCCAATAATGGTGGGAAATAAGGGCGAAAGAGATCCACATTGAACACTGGGTGCAGGCCAAGGAAAGGAGGAATGTTGAGCTCAAAAGCATTATCCCCCATGGTCTTGGTGATAGTGTACGACCCATAACGGAGTGGGTGAAGTTTCTGATGGGGTCCTATAAGGCATTCTTTTTGCAAGTGCAACCAAACTTTGTCGCCCACCTAAAACTTATGTGGCACCCGATGTTGATCATGGCGTTGTTTTTACTTGTCATTGGACTTCTATAGGATATCCTGAAACTGTTGGCAGATGTGCTAGATCCTCTCAATGAACCGGGTGGCTTTGTCAGCTTTAGTTGGAGCAGGAGATGAGTCGGTCGAAGTGACCACAAGGGGAAGTGAAACATCTATGGAACCCAATGGTTGGAATCCCAACCCCACCTTAAAGGGGTTGTGGTCAGTTGAGCTATGCAGGGCTCGATTGTAGCTATGTTGGACATAGGGAAGGCTCTCATCCCATGTGCGAGGGTTCTTTGAATTATACATGTGAAGGATATGCACAATCATTCGATTTACAACCTCGGTTTGGCCATNTGAAACATCTATGGAACCCAATGGTTGGAATCCCAACCCCACCTGAAAGGGGTTGTGGTCAGTTGAGCTATGCAGGGCTCGATTGTAGCTATGTTGGACATAGGGAAGGCTCTCATCCCATGTGCGAGGGTTCTTTGAATTATACATGTGAAGGATATGCACAATCATTCGATTTACAACCTCGGTTTGGCCATCTGTCTAGGGGTGGAAGGTCGTGGATTTGGTGAGCTTGGTGTCTAGCAGTGACCAGAGGCTCGACCAGAATGTGCTGAGAAATCGACTGTCTTGATCTAAGACAATGGTTTGTGGGATTCCAAAATGTACCCAGACTTGTTCAAAGAAAAGCTTGGTAGTGGCCTCTGTTGTGATGCTCTTCTTGCAGGAAACCAAAATCGCCATCTTAGAAAAGCGATCAACAACCACAAAAACACAATCATTTCCCCGCTTGGTGGAAGGGAGGCCCGACATGTAGTCCATTGAGATGGATTCCCATGGCCTATCAGGAGTAGGAAGAGGTGTGTACAGGCCCTATTTCTTAGTGGTCGGTTTGGCAATAGCGTAGGCAGTGCAGGACCTGATATACTTGTTGACCTCCTGTCGAAGTTTCGGCCAGTAGAAATGTTTCTGTAGCATCACCACTGTCTTTTCGATCTCGAAGTGTCCTGCCACCTAACTATAGTGGGATTCCCAGATCATCTTCGCTCGCTCACTTGATGGAACACCGATATTTTCCAGACGACACAACAACCCATCCTAGAGATGGAAATTATCGACAACTGCGTTTGCACCCAACATTTGGTAGGTGGTGGAGAAGTCAGGGTCTATCTCATAGAGTTGGGGCCATCCATATGTCTCATGGTCGCAAGAGTCTAGCATCGTGGTGAGTGTCGCGACTGGCGGTCTGCTTAGGTAATCAACGACACGATTGGTTCTTCCTGTTTTATACTTGATGTTGAGGTGGAATTGCTACAAATATGTGGACCACTTTTGATGGCGGTCATTCTGCAATTTTTCATGTGTCTGTATGAATTGCAGTGGCTTATGATCAGTGTGGATGACTGTCTCCTTCCCAAGAATGTAATGTCTCCACTGGCGGCAGGATTGCACAATGGAGCACATTTATTTGTCATAAGTAGGGTACTTACGGACAATATCTGATAGTGTCTCACTATGATAGGCCACAGGGTGATCGTGCTGAGTGAGAATGGTGCCCACGGCATAGTCTGAAGCATCTGTCTTGATCTCAAAGGGATGTTGCAGGTCTGGTAGTGAAATTACTGGGGCTGAGCACAAGAACTGCTTCAAATCATCGAACACTTGATGTTGGGACTGACCCCACGTAAATTTCACCTTACCACCACCCCAGTTTATTTGGCTAAGGGGCCATGCAATATGGGAGAATCCCAACATGAACCTGCGGTAGAAATTGGCAAGGCCCAAGAAGCTCTGAATCCCAATGAGTGTTGTTGGGGCTGGCTAGTCACGGATGACTTGGATCTTGGCTGGATGCACATGTACGCCATGCTGATCAATGATGTAGCCCAGGTAATGGACCCAGTCCATGCCGAAGGAGCATTTTTCCAAGTTGGCATATAGCTTGTGCTACCACAGGGTGTGCAGAACTTGTTGAATATGCTGCAAGTGTTCATCCCAAGTCTTGATGCAAATTAGAATGTTGTTCAGATACACCACTACAAAAGTATTGGTGAATGGTCACAGGATATCATCCATCATCCTCATGAAAGTGGCTGTGGCATTTTTCAAACCAAAGGGCATGACCAACCATTCAAAAAGGCATTCCTTTGACTTGAAGGTGGTCTTCCATACATCTGGTCTTCCATACATCTGTCTGTTCTATCGGGACCTAGTGGTAGCCAAACTTCAGATCAATCTTACTGAAGTATTTGGCCCCCGTGAGTTGATCAAGGAGGTTGTCAATTTGGGGAATCGGGTACCAATTTCTAACTGTGATTTTATTCAGAGCCCGGTAATCAATATAGAGTCACCAGGTTCCATCTTTCTTCTGTACCAGCACGATTGGGCTCCCACAAGGTGATGAGATGGGACGGATGTGCCCTTTGTGGAGAAGTTATTGGATCTGTCGCTTGATCTCCTCATTCTCTAACAAAGAGTGACGATAGACTATCCCATTGGGTAGTGGTGCGTCGGGGGTCAGATTGATGAGGTGCTTGACCTGGCAGTGTAGAGGTACCCCTGTAGGCGAGGAGAAGATATCTGAGTATTCCTCCATGACCTTATCTACTTGCTTCTGCTGTGTGGAGAGGTCGGCCGCAGAGACCCTGGATGTGGTTGTGATCTTTCACTTATTCTGAGAGCGAATCATGAAGAAGACAAGCTTCCTCATCTAAGAGATGACCTTCCTGCATTTCTTAGCAGAGATCAAGGAAATAGCACTAGATGGGACTGCCTCGGGTATCCTGTACAATTTCTTGTTCAAAGTAATAATAACACTACGAGGCCTAGACTCATATACAGCATGACGTTTCCATAAATAAGGTTGGCCCAAAAGAACATCACAAACTTTGAGAGGAGAAACATCACACAATACCTCGTCTTTGAAGGGCTTGATGTCGTACGACAGTCGACACTGTTGGCTGACGCGGAGATCGCTTCCTTGGCAGAGCCATCCAATGGTGTAGGGTTATGGGTCTGGCGTTGTTGGCAGGGCCAGCCGCTTGACAACCTCTACTGAGATGAGGTTCTTTTGGCTACCGCTATCAACAATGAAGTGCAGCGAGGTGCCTTTTACCCACATCTATGAATGGAAGAGGCACTCTCCTTCTTCTGGCTCGTCTGGTTCACCAGGCTGGAGCTTGGTGGTAGCAACAGTGGCACTGGGTTCCGCATCAATGATCTGTCTTCCCCTTTCTAGTTCTGGCTCAGATTCAGAATCTGTATCTGATTTAGGGGATTTCACTTCGGTGACCAGCGACTATTTTGAGCAGCAGTCAGCAGTGTTATGCCAAGGGATCTTATGGAAGTCGCACCACTTCTCAGTATCTTTCTTTGTCTTTCCGATGTCCTTCTTTGCTTCGGATTGGACTGGTAGTCCTAATACTGTCCATATTTTATCTATCCTTTGTTCTATGGGTTGGGGCTGCCCTTTCCTGGCTTTTTTTGTGAGGGGTTCCCTGGCCCAAATTGTCGCGTCTTTTGTTTGAGCTTCTGCTTGATTTTGATGACATATCGATAGGCCATGGCCAAGGATGAGATGTCCAAAAATTCCATTTTGATCTAGATGTATCTATGTAGAGCACCACGATACTTGAGCACCATATGTCGCTCTGAATCTTTGATACCCAGCTTGGTGCGCAAGGTATGGAAGATATTTGTGAAATCTGGCACTGCGTGGTCTCTTTCTTGCCGCAGTGTGGTCCATTTGGCATACAGGTCGTCATAACTTCTGACAGAGTAGTATTGTTCCTTAATAACATCCCTGAAGGATTCCTAGGTGGTCGTGACTAAAAATAATGAGGTTTCCTCTGTTTCCTTTTGCTCACAGAAAGTTTCCCACCAATCTTTGACATGGGGAACAACTTTGAGGAGCGCAAAAGTAATCTTTTCTCTATTCAAAAAGTTATGGACAGAAAAATACCCTTCTAGTAGATTCAACCACTTGTCTACAACATCTGCGTCTATCTGACCTTCAAATATGGGAATATCAAAGTTTATTTGTACCTTGAAGGGAGCGGCACCTCCGTTCGAAGAAGATGTGTCGCTTGTTGGTAGTCGTCGAAGGATTTGTGCGAAACTATCCACCATCTCATTCCTCTGTTGCGTGAGGGCTTCCTCAATCAATAGTTTGAAAGGATCTCCTATCCCATCATATTTATTTTCTCCTACCATGAGAGGTAGCTTGGGCATGCGAGAGCTTCTGTCTTCAAGAGAAACAAGCTCGAGACCCAACTCTTTGTACTCTTACCTCGTTAGGGACATGCATTAAGACGACAAGGAGCAAACCACTCTGATACCACTGATCCCGATTTTATGAGCAGAGCGAAATGAATACAGATTATTAATAGGTTCTTAACACAAAATAACAGAGATACAGTAAAACTGGTTTTCTATTCAATAACAAAATAAGTTGAAACTGTAAAATGCAGCGGAAACAAGCTTGTTGGAATGGTGGCGGCTTATCTCTGAGAAGAGATGTGACGGTTGCATGCATTCGCAAGAAGAAGATTACAATGAGGCTCTGAAGGCCTTTTTACAATAAATAAGAATTCCAAAAACCCTAGACATCCAAAAACCTAACCCTAGGAGATGAAGCACCAAAAGTCATGTGGGCCCCGTTTGGGTAAGTTAGTACATCAACTTCCTAGGGTTGTAACTTTTGCATACGATATTTGTTTTAGGCATGTGATAGCCCGTTAGAAAGTTATCATCGAGGAGATTCATTTTGGGGGCTCAATGATGCATTTGTCTATCATTGGGGAGCTCGATCCCGAAAAACCTTCATTTAGGCCCTGAAAATGTCCCCGGAAGTTAAAACTGCTAAAAATAGTAAATTGCCAAAATTGTCATAAAATTGTTTTGAGCCAGTTGGAAAAGGTGGGTGGCCACCAATATCCATTTGGATCATATATTGTAGATTGATTTCAACCCTTAGTTATTGATTTCAACCCTTGGAGAAAGTCTGGTAGCACAAAGTTTTGGGTAATGGACCCAATGTTGTTTCATGTATAATGGTATGACTTTTAATATATTTGAAGGTAATACTATTCTAGATGGATAGTACATGTCATTCCATTTCTGGTAGTATGTGAAATGTCACATAAATCCTCATGGTTACAGAGTTATGGCCATGAGAAGTTGGAGAACCCAGGTTTGGGTAATGGACCCATGTTTTTTTTTATGGATAATGGTATGAGTTTTGATATATTTGAAGGAAAGACTATTCTAGATGGATAGTACATGTCATGCCATTTCTGGTGGTATGTGGAATGTCGCATAACTCCTCATGGTTTGAGAGTTATGGCCTTACGAAGTTGGAGGACCCTCATATGTTGGCTTGAAGCCCCAAAAAGTCAAAGAAGTCAAAGAGCTTGCAAAGAAGAAATTATTATTTAAATGATAAAGTAAAGTGACAAAGCCAAGAAGGATTATTTAAATAATAAAGTGAAGTGAAAAAATCAAAGAAGATTATTTAAATGATAAAGTGAGGTGACAAAGTCAAGGAGGAATATTTAAATGATAAAGTATTGAAGAACTTTCTAATTATGGAAAGTGGTTAACCCTAAAAATGAGGAAAATAGGTTAAGTGACCTAGAAATGGGTTAAGTGACCTAGAAATAGGTGAAGTGACCTAGAAGATGGAGGGTATAAATAAGAGGCAAGGTTCTCTCATTTTATATCACACTTGAGCATATTGAATATCTATAGGTGACTGAGGTAACCAAAGGATATCTAAGGCGAATTTCAGAGGGAAGGTGAAGAAAAGAGGGCCGGATTTCAAGGGAGGATAAATTATTTTGATGATGTTTTCTAAGGTATGTTATTTACAGGTCATCTCACAATTTTCGCAATAACTTTTTTTCTAGAATGATTCAGACCGTGAGATTGATAGGCCATTGAGGAAACATATCCAAGTATCTGTGGTAAAAAATACAGCTTGTGGGTCATTATAGTTTTGGAGTTACACTCCGTGGAAAATAAGGTTTTTTGCTAGTCTTGAAACTAGTCTAAAACAGGTGTTTCGGGTAAAAACGTCATAACTTCTTCATAACATATCCAAATTTAGTAATACCAAATGTTTTGGTTAGAATAAAGTATTTAGTATTCTATGTAACATTTTCATATCTCTTCAACAAATATTCCGTGCGGGGCACGCTCTACAAGATCGCTCTCTAGAATAATCCAGAATTCAGCAAGGTATGCCATTTTTGCTATAACTCTTTTCTGAGAGGTTCCAAGTAGTGAAACTTGGAGGACTTGCATAAAACACACTCAAGAACATTGTGTATCAGTTTCAGATCTTTATTCATTACAGGTACATAGTTATGATTATTTCAAGTTAGGGTTGTTGACTAATCCAAAAATAGTCATGCGAGACTAAAGAAAAGTTTGATGAAAATGCTAGTCTCTTGTTGTTAAAGTTAAGGAATGTTTGCAGGTATGTGACCATATACACCAGGTCTATTACAGAGTTACAAATCATTTTTGGATGATGAAATTGATGAGAGATTTTGGTTAAGGTACATGTTGGGTACATGGTTGAGACAAGTAGTTGATGAGTTGATACATACATGAGGTGTATAGTTGATGATGTTGGTACATCTTGATAATTCATAGTTGATGAGTAGTTGATACATGATTGGTACATACTTGGTACATGGTTGGAGGCACTTGTCAGTAGTATTGTTGACACATGGTTTATGGATGATGTAGCATACTTGTATTGGTATATTATTAGAAGCACATATTGATCTTGGTGATGATTATGAGTTGTTGTGTTATGGTTGGTTGATGCACATATTTGAGAGTTGTCTTGGTGATTGATCTTGGCGAGTAGATCTGATTTGGTTGATAAGATTGATGAGACAGGTTGTTTTGATAGGTTGCTAGGATAGGTTGTTGTGACAGGTTATTTGTATAGGTTTGGTGCATGGTTTATGCACTTGTTCATGGTACATGTTTTGTACAGGTTTGGTGCATGGTTGATGCACTTGTTCATGGTATAGGTTTTGTATAGGTTGGTGCATGGTTGATGCACTTGCTTCTGGTACAGGTAGATTACAGGTTGATTGGTGCAGGTTTACAACAGTATATCTCACAGTGATAGTGTGACAGTGGTTCTATCATTCTACTTATACGTCAGGGTGGTTGGACGGGGCAAGGACAAGTGGTTGTAGCCACCTTCTGATTGTAGCTGGAGAACATAGGGGGTCGTATCCTCCTTCTGGTTGTAGGATTTGGAGCTTCCCTCAGGTTGTATCCTGAGAAACTAGGGGGTTGGAGCCTCCTTCCAATTGCAGCTAGAAAACAAAGGAAGTTGGTGCTTCCAATGAATGTAATTCTTCAAGACATATAAGAAAAAACATTATGTGGTTTTCTCCCGCTTTGGGTTTCCATGTAAAACACTGGTGTATTGTGTATGTGTATGATTGTTCATTTGTTCATTGCTTATTCACTCTACAGTTATTGGATGATAATGCCACATTGATATATCACTTGGATTATATGGTTAAAAAGGATTAAATTTCTCTATTATTGATTCACCCCCCCTCTCATTAATCCAACAATAACATGGCTCAATAGGAGGCATTGATTTTGGGATTGAAGACTTTGAAAGATTTGGGTGCAAAAAGAATAGTTTTACATGGGGATTATGAGCTTGTCATAAATCAAGTAAAGGGTATCTATCAGTCAAAACATCCTAGGTTAATGGCATATAGAAATTTAGTTCTTGATCTTCTTGAAAAAAAATTAGAATATAACCGCGAAGTGATTCCAAGAGGGAAAAATCTAATTGTTGATGCACTAGAAACTTCAACCTTTGTTTTCAACGTTCCTATTTTTCCTAACAGAAAGTATGAAATTGAAGTCAAGCACATGCCAGCAATACCTGACAACATCAAGTATTGGCAAATTTTTTAGGATGACAAGCAAGTAGAAAGGTTCCTTCAAATGACTGATGAATTTGTCAATTCAAATATTGTTGATGAGTACTATTGTGACCAGGAAGAGGATGCAGTTGTGTTCACAAATGATAATTGTTTTCAAAATCATATTTCTTATATAGATATAGTTCAACTCAAAAATAACATCATTCCCAAGGGTTTGGTTCCATTGGAAAAGCTTTTTGACAATAATGATGTAGCCAAAAATCCTAAAATTACTGCAAATGATGAGGACATAGAATATTGCAACATTGGGACTCAGGAAGATCCCAAAATCATCAAATTGTCCAAGACACTCAGTTCAGAAATCAAGAAAAGATATATCATCCTAATGAAGGACTTTAGAGATGTCTTTGCCTAGAGCTATGAGGATTTGAAGGTTTATGATACTAAGGTGATTCAGCATGCAATTCCAATAAAGGATGATAACAAACCTTTCAAACACAAATTGAGAAGGATTAATCCTTTGTTGCTTCCATTGATTGAGAAAGAGGTAAGAAAGTTGTTTGATGCCAAAATCATAGTGTCTTTAAGATTTTGTACATGGGTGGCTAATCTAGTGCCTGCTAGAAAGAAAAGTGGTGAGATCATGTTGTGTGTAGACTTTTAAAATTTGAATAGGGTGTCTCTCAAAGACAATTATCTGCTTCCCAAGATGGATTACATTCTACAGAAAGTGGTTGGAACACATAAAATATCAATGCTTGATGGTTTTTTTGGATACAACCAAATCATGGTGCATCTTGATGATCAAGATAAAGCAACCTTTACAACACCTTGGGGCACGTTCATGTATGCCAAAATGCCTTTTGGGCTTATGAATGTAGGGGAAACCTTCCAAAGGGCCATTGACATAACTTTTTCCGATGAGAAAGATAAGTTTATTGTCATTTTTTTAGATGATATTACTGTGTTTTCATATTTTGATGATGAACATCTAAAACATTTGAGAAGGGTGTTTCATAAATGTAGGAAGTTTGGCATCTCATTAAATCCCAAAAAGTCCAATTTTGGAATGAAAGAGGGAAAATTACTTGGTCACGTCATTTAAAAAGAAGGGATAAAGATAGATCCCAACATAGTGGAAGCAATTCTGAAGATTGGCACACCCAGAAGCAAAAAGGAGGTACAATCTTTTCTTGGAAGAGTAAATTTTTTGAGAAGGTTTATCCCTAACTTGGATGAAATCATAAAATACATTACTAGCATGCTCAGAAAAGGCAGTGAGATAAAGTGGACTCCAGAAGCCAAGAAATCCTTTGAGGATATTAAAGTAGCATTGACCAAGGCACTAATATTGGCCAGTCCAGATTTTGCAAAAGATTTTATCTTGTTCTCTTTTGCTTCAGAACACACTATTGTTGGTGTTTTGTTGCAAAAAGATGAACAAATTTTTGAAAGGCCCGTAGCCTATTACAATATAACTCTGAGAGACTCTCCATTGAAGTATGACATCATGTAGAAACAAGCATATGCATTGAATCCATCAAAGAATTTAGAATTTATATCTTACATTGTCATGTTGTTGCTTATGTGCCCAACAATTCTGTGAAAGATATTTTAACTCACCATGATCCTGAAGGTAGAAGGGGAAAATGGATAGTTGTCTTGTTGGAGTATGACATTGATATTAAACCTACAAAGATGATTAAAGGTCAGGGACTTGCAAAATTGATGACACAGTCCAATTATGATATCTTGGGAATTAATTTCATTGTTGATCTTTTAGAAAATTCAGTAGAAGAGACAATCCCACAGGTATCTCAGAAATTTCTTGAATCTCCATGGTATGTTGATATTATTTATGTGTTAAGAAATTTGCAAGCTCCTCCTAAATTAAGCAAAACAAAGGCCAGGTTTATGAAGTTGAAGGCAACAAAATTTTGTATTCTAAATGGCTCTTTATATTGGAAAGACCCAGGGGGGATTTTGCTTAGTTTTTTGTTTGAAGATGATGCCAAGATGACCATTGAAGAATTCCACAAAGGTGACTGTGGGGGTCATCATTACTGGAAAACCATTGTGCATAAAATATTGAGAGAAGTGTTTTATTGGCCTAGCATTTTTTCTGATGTATACAAGGAGGTCTCAAGTTGTCATGAATGCCAAATTTTTTATGGAAAAAGGAAGCTGCAACCCTTGCCTTTAAAACCTATTTATGTTGAAGCACCATTTAGGCAATGGAGCCTTGATTTCATAGGAGATATTCACCCCCCTTCTTCAACTCAACACAGGTGGATACTGACAGCCACATACTACTTCACCAAATGGATTGAAGCAGTTCTAACAAGGCAAGCTACTGATGTTGTTATCATTCAATTTCTAGAAAGAAATATTTTTTCTAGGTTTGGTTGTCCAGTCAAAATTATTATTGATAATGCGACAACATTCAAGTCCAAAAGAATGGAGAAATTTTGCAGTGATTACAACATAACCCTTGGTCATTCCACAACTTTTTATCCACGAGGTAATGGGTTGGCTGAGTCATCCAACAAGAGCTTGACAAGAATTATTAAGAAGCTTCTACAAGAAAATAAAAAGGCTTGGCACAAGAAACTTATCTATGCATTGTGGGCTGATAGGATCACCACCAAGAGGTCTATTGCCACATCACCTTTTCAGATTGTATATGGCACAAAGGCAGTTTTTTCTACTTCATTAGGACTGCCAGTAATGAAACTCCTGCAAGAATAAGAAGCTGAACCAAATAATGCTCAAAGAAGGATAAATAAATTGATCCATGTGCAATAGATGAGAGAACAAGTGTTCAACAACTCACAATTGCATCAAGACAAAATGAAAAGAGACTTTGAAAAACATACAAAGGATGATAATTTTAAGGTTGATGATCTAAGGCTGAACTGGGATGCGAGAAATGAAGATAAAGGAAAGCATGGGAAGTTTGATCACCTCTAGCTAGGACCATGCAGGATTGTTACATATCATGGAACAATGCTTACTTGCCGCAAGAGCTCAATGGAAATCTCATTGATGGAGGACATGTGAATGACAGGTTTCTCAAACACTACCTTTCTTGAAAATATTTTAGTCTTTCCATTTCATTGTAAATAACCATTTTATTTTTCAGATAAAGAAGTTGAAGTCAATAATCAACAAAAAATTGAATCCCGAAGTGAAGGCCCTAAGTTTATGCTAAGTTTAGTGAATTTGTGTCAAGTCTTGTCAGACAGTTTGTTTATCAATTTAGAGTTTTTTTTAGTCAAATAAAGCCCAAAGGTCATGCACATGTTCTACTATTTTTTGCTACCTCGCAGGGAGGATAACATCCCCATTGGAGCCATTTGTTAGCACCATGATTTTCATAGCTAGAGTTATAGGTTTGTTTAGAGTTTTCAAAGTCATGCCTTGGTCTTGAGAAGACCAAGACATTCCTAATTGAGTCACAGTGTGTGGTTTGTCTTATGAGATGGCTAAAAAATCCTTGGGTCATTTTATGAATAAAAGGTAATATGCATGTCAATAGAGAGTTAAGTCATAGGTTGAGTCAAAGAGTGTTGTGTCTATCTCATGATACACCATGAAGGGGTATAAGAGTCCATCATGTTGAATATTTGTAAAGGTCTTTGTGTCCCTAAGTTTAAATCATGTCACAAAGTGGGGAATTATGTGTCAAGGCCGAGTCATAAATTAGGGATGAAGGTCATATCAAAGGAGGTATCATGGATCATAATCAGACCTGATGAAGCCAGAAAAGGGACATGATTACACCCCATGTCATTGTTGTAGTGTCCCCAAGGCCGAGCCCCGTTGCAAACCATGTTCTGAAAGGAATTGTAATTATGTTTTATAGGCTGGTGAGCCAAGTTTTTATAAGTTGGAGGCTTATGTGTTTGTTAGGCCAGGGAGCCTGAGTGTTGAAGGCTAGGAGCCTGTTGTTGTATATGTAATCACGTAGAACAATTAATAAAATATAAACATCACCATGTGCAGACCAACCACGATGAATGAGTGAAGGGGGACTAAGAATCTATAGAGTGGGAAAGGAATTAGGGGCTGGAAGGTGGGAAAAGGGGCTAAGGGTTGAGCCTAGAGGGATAAGCCTAGGGGGCTTAAGCTTGGGAATAATATTTTAATATTATCCCAAAAGACATGTGCATTTTATGTTTTATCCTAAGTTTCTGGCAAAGGGAGAACATGCAAGGGAGATGCATGCTGGTGGAACGCATGCAGTTTCATGGGTGACAAGTGTCAACCCTGACACATGCGAATAAAATGACCAGGGTGAGCCGTGAGAAGGGTTCCTCCCCCATTCTACCCGATTGTCTGAACGCGTACGGAGCCCTGGATAGTACTACCAACCCGACTCCTGTAGAGAACCTTGGGGCGTCCCAGTGATTCGAAAGGTCTGTGTCTAGCTCTGAGAAAACCGGTGTGTATATTCCCTGAACGAGAAGCCTGCGTGGATTTCAGAAAAGAGTCTGTGTTTGTTTTGGAAAGTTGGTATACCCCTTCTATGTTCTAAACCGGGGAGTCTGAATCGACCCCTACGTGGACGACTCGTCACGCATCCCTGAGAATCTAGAGTGTGAGTCTATTCCGTGTTGCCAAATTGAGAAAACGGAAGTGTCTCATCCCTGCTAAGCCTGGTTATACTGTTGCATCATTTTGGAGCTGCCCTAGGGTGTTCGTGTTTGGATTCCCATGGATTGTGGTGGACGTGTAGTGTTTGATCATGTGTGGCTTGTTGGCCAGTTTGTACAACACTCTCCTCAGGTGAGAGAGGTGGTTGAAGATTGGAAGAACAGGTTGTTGGACCTGTGAGTGACTCCCTCCAGGTGAGAGAGTGCGCAAAGGAAGGAGAGAACTCCTTGAAGGAACCTTGTAGCTGCCATAGAGCCCGGAGACTTCTGGTTCGGTCTATTCCTATAACCCAAGGCAAGGGAGATTAGCAGCCGAAGGACTGTCCAGGTGACAGAGAAGGTGTATACTCCTGGGGTGGAATAGGCATGTGGGGAATGAGGGTCTATGGGCAGTGAGCATAGGAGGTTCCTTGGAGAGAATCCCTTCCTTGTGGTTGTGTGTTGTTTTCCCTGTAACCTCAGCCTAGCCTAGGATTCCTTGTCTTGGGGTGGAGCTTAGTCCCAGCTCGGGGGTGACCCACTGCTGAGCTGATGAGCAGTGTGGTCTAAGGCTAGGAGGTTTGTGAAAGGCCTGCACTTGTTTGGTGGATTCTACCACTATTAAAAGATAAGTATCTGATTATGTTTTAATCATGTTTTGCATGACTCTACTGCTTATGTAATCATGATTTCCACTGTGTATATGAATTAGTATGAAATGCTATTCATTGTTAATTATGGCAGTAACTCATATGAATACTCTGTGTAGAATGTGTTTATTTGTTTAAATGCATGGGATTTATAATACCTATATGTGTTATGTACAAAGTGGTGTTATAGTCTTCTTTTAATAGCGTTTAAACCTTGGTAGCCAGAAAAGGGTGCGCTACAGTTTGGTATCAGAGCTATGGTTTCGACACAAAGCCTAGATGGGCCAGTGGAGTAGTCTTTGGATCGAGAGTGCGAGGAAATTGGGTCTGGAAGGCCAATTTCGGACCTTGGTTTGCAGAAGCGTCAAGAAGTTACTCGACAAGTTTTTAAGCTCAGGAGGTTTAGCGACGTGTGAAACTGCAGTCGATGTGGTATATGGCCACGAGGAAATAGGTCTCCACACCAATAGCATTAGAAACTTAGGATCTGCTTAGAGGGAAGGTGAACCCTCGTGACCATCGGATCTGGAGAGTATGCGCAGGGTTTAAATCCCTTTTGAATCACACAGGAGTGTGGAAATCGCGATACGCAAAATCCCGAATTAGTCAGAACCGGCCATCAGAAAGAACGCATGGAGAGCAATCAGCCTTTCGCTGACACGTAACTTGAAAACGGTCAACGGGAAGAAATCGACGCTTTGGGAGATGGGAGGTGAGAAGAGGTGAACACCCTCAAAAACCCGAAATCCCGAAACAATCTACACCATAGATGGTGGGAAGAAGAACTTGATCATTGGATCAAGTAAGTTAGTAGACAGTGATTTTGTGATTTCGGCAAATGGAAGTTCAAGATGTGTGGATGCACGAACTTCCAATGCCCGAAACCCCGAAAGAATCTACGCCGTTGATCTGAGGAGGGGATCTGACCGTTGGATTCCATGCTTGGATTGGACGTGGGCGCATGAATGCATACCACGTGCCAGTGAGTCGAGAAGAGAGGCGAGAGTGGTGGGACCCGATGACGTCGTTAAAAGTGACATGGACCCTCCTGAACGTACCACGTGCCATGGTGGTGAAGGGCGACAACTGTGCTGTGGATCCAGAGAATAAAGTAATTCACGATTTCGGGGACTCACGAGATAAGGGCATGGGAGTTCAACATTGAAACTCGCGAAGTCGCGAAGTAGCGAGAACGAGAGGAGAAAAGTCAAACATTGCTTCTCGAGGTTTCATGAAAGGGAGGTACCAGGGTTGGATGCCACAACTCACAAAGATGCGAGTAGCGAAGAGTGCTAGCACTTATCCCTAGACTACGGTCATGCGTAGCAGACGCTAGCAAGGAGAGAGCCATACCCTTGTCGCATCTTGGGTATCGGCGTTTAGAGGAATGAGTCGAAGGTTTAAGACTCACAAACTCACGAGATTGCGAGTTGCGAAAAGAGTGACTTGGGTTACGAATATTTAACTGTCAGATCTTCATGGATTGAGATTTCGAAGTTCCAAAGTCCCGGAAATTGCAGAGCCAGACAGAGCTCAGAAAACTTTGTGAAGTTGAAACATCTTTTGTTCTTGTTTGTATTGGTTTATAAATTTTGTGGATTGTTCGTGAGGTTTTAATGGCCTGACAAACCTCGAATTGAATTGCACAGTGTGTATGTAGAGTTCAACGAGAGTCAGAATTCCAGTTAACCAACGTCGAGTATGGAGTGGGAAAAGGTGCAAATTGCCTCCGAAACAGAGGACGAAAGGGTAGGAAGGGATGTCAACCTGGGATTCAAAGGAACAAACTCTAATGGGCATGGAAAAGAGATGGATAAGAAAGAACATATGATGCAACTCATCGAAAGATTGCAGAAAGATGCCCAGGCTCACCTAGCTGATAACCGAAAACTCCTGAAAATCAGGGATCGGCAAGGTGAATTCAACTTAAAAATGTTGAAGAGTCTGGAAAGAATAGAAAAGAAATTGGAAAAAGGAAGTGACACAAGCAGATCAAGAAGTGTCAGAACCCCTGAGAGGAGAAGAAGATCGAGGAGTGGTAACAGACATTACCGTCTCTCCCCGAAGCATTCTGATAGGGAGAGACACAGTAGTTCAAGCCCGTCCCCTACCAAAAAACATCGAAAATCTGGAAAGGAGGAATTGAAAGGAGAGATGAACAAGATTAAGCCTCCAACATTCGATGGAGAACATAAGAAGGAGGAAGATGTCGAGACCTGGTTGCTTGGCATGAAGAAATACTTCCAACTACAGAATTATTTCGCCCATGCAGAAGGAAGAATTGCAATGTACCAACTGAAAGGAAAAGCATCCATGTGGTGGGATCAGTTTGTGCAGGTGCAGCACATCAGAGAGAAAGAGGTCAATTGGAAGGAATTTAAGAGGTATTTCGAGAAGAAATATCTGACTAAAAGATACTATGACAGAAAGATGAAGGAGTTCTTTGAACTCAAGCTAGGAAACATGACTATTGATGAGTATGAATGAAGTTTCCTAGAACTGCTGAAGTATGTTCCATTCATCAAAGATGAGGTTGTCAAGATTCAGAGATATCTGAGTGGACTGCCACCTTCCATGAGTGACAAGATTCAATATGATGATCCTAAGACCATGGAAGAAACCATAAGAAGGGAGAAATGTCTATACGAACAGCAAAGAGAAAAGCCTACCTTTCAGAAGGCTTGGGATGACCAGAAGAGGTTTAAGAAAGAACAGAGGCAGAAGGGAAACATGCCTCCCTTTTTCAGAAACAGTCCTTGGGGACAGTCATCTTTTAGAGATCCCAGGAAAGTTGAAGGGAGTGAGCAGGTGCCAAGACCGCCACCAATGGAGTGTTGGGGCTGTAAAGGGAATCATAGGTATAGAGATTGCCCCCACAGAAAAGACAAAGCAAGAACTGTCCATACTATTCAGCAAGCTAAAACAGTGGAGGATATGGGCAGCAGAATGCTGAGGATCTACGCAGCCCTGGACAACAAGAAAGAAGAATTTCAATCGCACATGATTGAAGTGGAAGGTACGATCAACAACCAACCACTTGTTATTTTAATTGATTCAGGGGCTAGCCATAGTTATATAGATCCTAGAGTGGTGGAAAGTTTGCATCTAACAAGAAGCAAACATGAGAAGTCTTGGTTAGTGCAGTTGGCCACAAGGACCAAGAGGAAGGTCACTGAATTGGTTAAGTCATGTTCAGTGGACATGAAAGGAATGAGTGCTAAGGCTGAACTGAACATTCTGCCTTTAGGCTCATACGATTGCTTAATTGGAATGGACTGGTTGGACCAGCACCATGCCCTTTTGGATTGCCGCAACAAGAGGTTTACATGCCTGAATGAGGAGGGAAATCAGGTAACAGTCCAAGGAATTCCCAGAGCCGTGGTTGTGAGGGAAATCTCAGCCATGCAGCTGAAGAAATGTTACCGGAAAGGCTACCAATTAATTGCAGCCTGGGTGGAAGAAGCATCCCGAGATGAAGTCTTGAATCTGGAAGACCACAAAGTACTCAAAGAATTCAAGGACATATTTCAAGAGGTACCTAGACTACCTCCGAAGAGGGACATTGACTTTTCTATAAATTTGATGCCTGAAGCAGCTCCAGTTTCGAAGGCTCCTTATAGAATGAATATGCCAGAGCTGAAAGAGTTGCAATTGCAGCTCGAAGAGATACTAAAGAAAGGTTACATTCGCCCCAGTGTGTCACCTTGGGGAGCCCTTGTCCTATTCGTGAAGAAGAAAGATGGGACGTTGAGGNTGTGCATTGATTTTCGACAGTTGAATAAGGTCACTGTCAAGAACAAGTATCCTCTGCCAAGGATTGATGATCTTTTTGATCAGTTGAAGGATGCAAAAATATTTTCAAAAATAGACCTCAGATCTGGATACCACCAAGTGAGAATAAAGGATGAGGACATTAGCAAGACCGCCTTTAGAACAAGGTACGGTCATTATGAGTTCACAGTGGTTCCATTTGGGCTGTCCAACGCGCCTGCTGTTTTCATGTGCTTAATAAATGGAGTGTTCAGAAATTATTTGGACAAGTTTCTCATAGTTTTCCTGGACGATATCTTGGTGTATTCCAAGACAGAGGAAGAACATGAACAACACCTGAGAATGGTGTTGCAGGTGTTGAGAGAACACCTGCTGTACACAAAATTGAGCAAGTGCTCTTTTTACCAAAGGCAGATCCATTACTTGGGACACATTATATCTGAAGAAGGGATCACTGTGGATCCTGAGAAGGTACAGGCCATTCGAGAATGGCCAACGCCAAGGAATGTGGCAGAAGTTAGATCTTTTATGGATCTGGCGGGATACTATAGGAGGTTCATAGCCGGATTCTCAAAGATAGCTCATTCTATCACTTCATTACAAAGGAAGGAGAAGAAGTTCCAGTGGACTGAAGAATGTGAGAGCAGCTTCCAGCGATTGAAGCAGCTGCTAACTAGTGCTCCGATCCTGAAGATTGCAGATCCAAATAAGGATTACATAGTGTGCACA
>JASDQU010014847.1:11061-25391 GCA_032191745.1 Picea mariana
ATATATATATATATATATATATATATATATATATATATATATATATATATATATATATATATATATATATATGTACAGAATATTCACTCTATTAAAGGGAATCTATGATTATAAATTTGTACAGATTATCATTTCATTTAAAATCATCTTTGATATAATTTTTGTTGGCGAATAGATTTGAAGCTTGTACAAATATCGATATGAATGTTTTTTATCTATATATAATATCTTTATTTAATGTTATCATTCTTTTAAATGGTGATTTCTGTTTAATTTGAGTGCACATCAATCACAGTCGAACACTTATATACATATTGTTACCACATTGGGATCGCTTGTAACCAAATGTCTTCTCCCATTGACTGGAGGACCAACTCAGTAGGGACCCTGCCTTGCAATGCAGTCTTTCAGTAGATCCAAAGAGCCATTATTCAATCGATTCAAGTGAAGAAAAAGAATATAAAAAAAATCCTTTAAAACTTCATCATCAGTTTACATCTTTGTTATTGCTTGACGGACTCAACCCCAAGCTAGAAATGATTCACCTACCAATTTAGTTTCCTCCATAAGTTTTAAATTAATATTTTTTTCACTATAGGCTCACCTCTGTAATAGAAATCTTAGAATATTGTAATCCTTGCATACATATGATCCGTCAAGAGGTGTTATGACTGTCGACTCAGAGAGTTAAAGGTTTTCATATCTCCTTATGAACTCTAGTCATTTTATATCTGGTGATTGGCGAGATGAAATATGGACTTGAGTTGATTGTTGTGATCTTTTTTTAGCTCACCAAATCTTTCATATTTTACCCACACTCTTATCCTCCCTTCTGCCCATCTATCATCTCAGTTGTTCTACAACCCTTTTTTTCCACTTCTCATGGAGTCGTACATGTGTCTAAGTCTTACACGCTCAATATTTCACCGCTTGAGGAGATTGTGTCTTTGGGCTGTTATTATATGCTCTGACATATTGTCGTAGATTCTCCCGATGAATATAAGGCCACCAAGCAGGATTTGGTTGACTTCTTATCCAAACCCTCAATAATATTGGGAAGGAGGAAGCAGAGAAATTCCTTATACAATGTATTTGGTTGGAGGCCAAATCGACAAGGAAACCTCTTTTAAGCATGTGCACTAGTACATATTGGAAAAATTGTGACGTTCCATTTGTGATGTTATGGAAAAAATTGGCCATACTATCGAAAAATAGAGGAAATTTTAATTTTTTTTCTCCATACTTCTTGATAATGTCACTCATGCGATGTACTACTAAAAATGTCTCTCTTGCAAAGAATTTCATAGGACATCTCTCTTATGACAATGTCAAATTTTAGTCTCACTTGTGACGTTGGTGAAACATTCGTCGCACTTGCGACGTTGTGGAAACTAGGTTTTCCCCACTCCAACGGTCACCTAGTCTTTGACCAAGTCAACTTTGAATTGGTCAACTATCGTTGGAATTGTGAAGTTATAAAATATATAAATATGTTGCATTTTACGGATGTTGCGACAATTTTTCAATAATAATGACAGTTCAAAAAGGGTATAAGTCGGTCTTCTTGGAGAACAAAAAACAATTATTTTTTTTCAGTATATGTCTGTGGGGAAGAATGTCAGAAAACATTAGAGGTGGGAAAAAAAATTAAAGAGGGTGAAAAGGGTCATGATAAATGTTATTGACCTTACAAAAATTGTTGTACTAGATGTCGCGAAAGAGTTTTAATAGCAGCAACTAAAACACATTATAGAAAATATGGGCACATGGACGGAGGATAAAATGAATATCGTCCCATGGTAATTATCTATATAAATATATTCATTATCTATTTTAATATTGATTTTATTCTCAAACTTTTATAATGTTTTATACATGCACTAATTTTTCATGATTGTTTGTAATTATAAAGTTAGATTTCCCCCCTAACTTTCTACAAAAAGCACCAAGTAGTAGCATAAATGATGTTGTACAAGATGAAGAGCTTGAAGCAGATAATGAAGATCAAGTTAATGATCCCATGGAAGTAGGTGACAATAATAACATAGTTCAAGATTATGGGACAAATCAAATGATCCAAGACTTATTCGGTCATCCAGATGAGGATCATGGGGATAATAGTGATGGTATTTATGATGAACCTCTGATTGAAAAGGCAAACAAATGACTTTATAAAGGGTCAAGAGCAAATATTCTCTCCACTACATTGTTGCTGGTGAACTTAAAGGTTACGAATCATTTGTCGAACACTTGTATGACACAGATCCTAAGGTATGTAATATGTTTCATCACATCTACATAAAGGTTGACTTTTCCCCATTTTTTTTAGTGTTAATTAATGTGTAAAATAAAAATGCAATATTTACAATTACTATTCTTTACATTAACTATTTATTTTTTATGTTTTAGATTGTTACGTGAATTTCTTTTACCCTCATCAAATATTTTGCCTTGCACATATCGATATTTACATGCCATTATGAAAGACATTGGAATGGAGTATCAAAGTATAGATACATGTCCTAATGATCATATTATATATTATGGAAAACATGCATCGAAAACAAAATTCCCTGTATGTGGTATCAGTAGATATCAAACCGATCAAGTAATAAAAATGGTCCCTCGAAAGGTTCTCTGGCATACTCTCATAATTCTCATAATTCCACATTTGCAACGACTGTTCAAGTGCCAAAGCATAGCACAGTTTATGGATTACCATGCATGAAAGAGAATTGAAGATGGTGTTATTTGAATGCCTGCAGATGGTTATGCATTTAAGGAAATTGTTGCAAAATTGCCAGAATTTACAGATGAACCTAGTAATGTTAGGCTTTCATTGGCAACTGATGGTGTTAATCCATTTGGAGAGCTTCGATATGTTTACTCAGTGTGGCCTATTTTTGTTATCAACAATAACATTCCTCCTTGGATGTCAATAAAGAGGGAGCACATAATGTTGACAATGATTATTCCAGGTATTTGTTTACATTATTTTTTCGAATGTAAAATTTTCATTTTTCTCTTTTTTTGCATAACATCTTTTATTTATTTATGTACGTATATATGCATACCATGGTAGTAATTTCGTGTAATTTCAAACAATTATTTAAGTACCAAGTTAAATATATGAATGTGTATATCGAGCCTCTTATCGATGAGATACTAAAGTTATGGGAGGACATCACTATGTATGACATCTGTAAACCAATTGGGCAGAAGAGATTTCAATGTTGTGGAATACTTTTATGGAAAATTCATGATGCCCCAGGACTAGCACATTTTTGTGGTATGTAACATTCCATATTGCACGTTTGAATAGTATATAATTAATTGAATATATCATCCATGTTGTTTAAATAATTATTTTGTATATTAATAATTCACATTAATCCATCTCTTGCAGGTCTTCAAACAAAGGGTATATTTTCATGCCCAGTTTGTGGTCCTAAGATGAAATATCGTCGGTCAAAAAGTTTAGGAAATGAGGTGTTTGATGAGTATAGACACTTCCTCTCTAAGACCCATAAGTATCGTACTATTGAAAAAGATCTTTGCAATGAGAAACAAGAGACTGGACTAAAACCACAAAGAATGACACCTCACCTATAGAAGTTGGAATATGATAGAATTAATCCTCGAGGTACGCATTTTGTTTATGTATCGTAAATGGAATCATGTTTTGAAATTTTATTTTAATTATTCAATTTATTTTACTGCATTTGATAAATAGTGTTCTGATTTTTTTTATGCTTCATCAATTTTGTCATCGTGAAGGTAGTAATAATGGGCTTCCACAAGGAATGAAATGTTATACCACTCAATTCATGAGGTTTCCTTACTATGAGGACCTAAAAATAGTTCATTTATTTGATATAATGCATATCGGGAAGAATTTGACATAAACATTATGGAGAATCATAGATGGCAGGAGGGATAAAGAAAAAAATTGTCAAAATTTGTAATGACATTCAGGAAGCCAATCATGCAATGAAAAGTGTGATCTGATCAAATAACAATGGAGACCAAAATAACCTTCCATGGTTATTAACAGAGTAGCAAAGAAATGGTGTACAAGAGGTCATTCAAAAAAGTAAATTTCCCACAGGTTTTTGTTCAAACATAAAGAATATCTTAACGAAGAAAGGTGAATTTAGTGGGGTAAAACACATGATTGGCATACCTTCATTAAGGTAATTAATCATTTTAGTATTCATATTTATATATTGGCCGTATACATTTTTTGAGATTTTTATTTTTTTTGTATAGTTTTGAACAAGTAACAATTTGTTTTTATTGTTATAGTATGTTCTACCTCTGATCCAGATTATTTTCAGCACGAAATGAGAGCGGGGATATAATAGAGATATATGGGATATCCAATAATATAAAAGAAATGTATCAGAGATGAATCCATAAACACAAAGATACAACAATACACAATTTTCTATTAATGTGTGAAAATGTACAAAGACTGTAAAAATACAGAGTGAAAGACTCGCTAAAATGGTGCAACTTATCTCTGAGCAGAGATATGTCTGCTACTTGCATTTGCATGAATATGATTTTACAATGAGGCTCCAAAGGCCTTTTTATCATAAATAAAAACCAAAACCCTAACCTTGGAAGATGAAAAGCCAACAGTTTTGTGGACCCCATTTTGGGTAGTTTGGTGTATCAACTTCTTGGGGCCGTAACTTTGGCATACGATCTTTGTTTGGGGTGCACGATAGCTCATTGGAAAGGTATCGTCGAGGAGATTCATTTTTGGGTCTCAATCATAGCCTTTGGCTATCATTCAAAATCTCTATCCCTAAAAACCTTCATTTAGGCCCCCAAAATGGCCCTGGAAGTTAAAAACTACTAAAAATAGTAAATTACCAAAATTGCCAGAAAACTATTTTGAGATAGTTGGAAAAGGTGGGTGGCCATCGATATCCACCTGGATAAATCCTCCCTCCTTAGGAATAAATGGTATCCATTGTGTTGAGTTCCCAATGGAGAGGGAAAAGTGTTTGTTGAATTTGCATCTTGATGGGTTGCTTGCCTTGTTGGAGAAGTTGTGTTGCTTAGCTTGTTGAAGGTTGTCATGAACCTGTGGCTAGAAGGGTTGGACCTTTTTAACCAGTCTGGCTACATGAAATGCTTGTGTGTAGAAGGAATATTTACACTTTGCTACAATCTAGTCGACCTGCTTCTGTTGGATAGAAGGTGCTTAGACTGAGGCTGCAATGGTGTTCTTCTGTTCATGATTTGAACAGACTGTAAAGAAGTTGAATTTTGTAGTATGAGATACTATGTTGCAGCACTATTTAGGTGGGACAATAGTTGGACTTACCTCTGGTATCCTATAGAGATGACCCCCTAGAGTAACAATGAAACTACAGGGTCGAGACTCATAAATATCATGGCGCTTCCACATATATGGCTGGTCCAAGAGAGCATAAAAAACATACAGGGGGAAACATTACATAATACCTCGTCCTTGAAGTGTTGGATGTCATATGACAATTGGAACTGTTGACTGACATGAAGATCTCATCCCTGGCGAATCCACCCGATGTTGTATGATTGCGGATGTGGTGTTGTTGACAATCCCAGCTGTTTGATGATCTCTACTAAGATGAGGCTCTTCTGGCTTCCTCTATCAACAATAAAATGCAGTGATTTCCCCTTCACCCAAATCTGTGAATGAAAAAGGCACTCCCCCTCTTCATAATCTATTGGTTCTTTTGGCTGAATTGTTGCGGTCGTGACAATAGTTGTGGGGTCTGCATCGATGATCTGTCTTCTATCATTAATTTTAGAATCAAATTTTGAATCAGGGTTCAGCTCCTTGTCTTTTATTTTAGCCACTAATGACTGTTTTGAGTGACATTCATCGGTGTTGTGCCAAGGGATTTTGTGTAAATCACACCATTTTCCAGTGTCCTTCTTCATCTTCCCGTGACCCTTCTTTTCCTATGGATTTGACTGGTTTTCAGGATGTTGTTTGTTAGGGTCGTATTTATCATACTTTGGTTGTTGCGGATTTGCATATCCGAACTCCCGTTTGTTCTGGTGCTTAAACTTCTGCTCAATTTTAACAACATATCAATAAGTAGAACCGAGTGATGAGATGTCCAGAAAATCCATTTCAGTTTGAATGTATCTGTGTAGAGCCCCACGGTATTTCAAAACCAAATGTCATTCTGAGTCTTTGATACCTAGTTTGGTTTGAAAGGTATGGAAGGTATTGGTGAAATCTATAACTTCGTATCCCCTTTATTGCCGCATTGTGGTCCATCTCATGTACTGGTCCTCATAGTTTCCAACAGGGTAATATTGTTCCTTTACCCCATCCACAAAAAAATACCAAGTGGGCTCGACCCCATATATTCCAGACTCCTATGTGGAACTTTTCTTCCAATAAGTTTCCCACCATTGTTTTACATGGGGGGGATCCTTAAGGAGTGTGAAGGTGATATTTTCCTTGTCGGAGAAATTATGAACACAAAAATAACCTTCTAGCAGATTTAACCATTTTTCTAGGGCATCTGCATCTATCTGTCCTTCAAATATGGGAATATTGAAATTAAATTATACCTTGAAAGGCAAGGTGCCTCCAAAGTGGCCTATTGATGAAGAGTGTCCTATTTTTATCGTCAAGCATTGAAGGATGTGGGAAAAATTCTCCATCATTTCGTCCCTTTGTCGCGTGAGAGCTTGCTCAAGCAACAGATTAATATAATTGTCTGTTAGGTAGTTTTTATTTTCTTCCGCCATGGATGGTTTCTTGCACATGTGAGAGATATTTTCCTCAAGAGAGACATGATCTAGATCCAACTTTCTATACTCGGACCTCGTCAGGGACATGCATTGAAAAATGATCAAGAGCATCCTGCTCTGATATCAATAATCTGGATTATTTTCGGCACGAAATGAGAGCAGATATATAATAGATATATCCCAAATATCCAATAATATAAAAAAAATGTATCAGAGATGCAGCCATAAACACAGAGATATAGTAATACATAATTTTCTATTGATGAGCGAAAATGTGCAAAGACTGTAAAAATAGAGAGTGAAAGACTCGCAAGAATGGTGGCATCTTATCTCTGAGAAGAGATGTGTCCACTACTCGCATTCGCAATAAGATGATTTTACAATAAGGCTCAAAAGGCCTTCTTATCATAAATAAAATCCAAAACCCTAACCCCAGAAGATGAAAAGCCAACAGTTTTCTGGACCCCGTTTTGGGTAGTTTGGTGTATCAACTTCCCTGGGGCGTAACTTTGGGATACTATCTCTGTTTGGGGCACACGATAGCTCATTGCAAATGTATCATCAAGGATATTCATTTATGGGGCTCAATCAAAGCCCTTGGCCATAATTGAGAATCTCGATCCCAAAAAACCTTCATTTAGGCCCTCAAAATGGCCCCAGAAGTTAAAAACTGCTAAAAATAGTAAATTACCAAAATTGTCAGAAATTTGTTTTGAGCCAGTTGGAAAAGGTGGGTGTCCACCAATATCCACCTGGATCAACCTTTATCTCTCCCAAACAACTTTGAAAACAACGTCATACAAGTTATATATGATCTTGGAAAATACATGAGGTAAGTAGCTGCAATATATATGCAAAAACAAATTCAATTTTTTGTTGTACTTAATGACATGTGTTTTACTTGTAATGTAATATGTATCATGTCTTATTCAAACATGTTATTTTATTGTTTCATGATATGTATATGGTTGTCATTGAAAGGAATCCATGAAGATGATATAACGTATTGGAAGAGAGAAATTCCTCAGCTAATGTGTGAAATGCAGAAATATCTACCTCCAACATTTTTCAATGCAAAAGAACACTACCTCATACACCAAGTTGAGGAGATTGAAATGTGTGGACTTGTACACACAAGGTCAATGTGGATGGTGGAGAGGCACTTGAAATCATTTAAGGCTTTGGTTAGACAAAGAGCACTTCATGAGGGTTCTATTGTGGAGGGATATATGGTATATGAATCCATGGTGTATATTAGTCAGTATCTTCCTAAATTAGCAGCGCAAGCTATGCATGCAGTGGATTGCAGTTGGGATGTGAACTCCATTAGAAAAATTGAAAGGGAGCAGTTGTTGGGGAAAGGTACACTGAAGAAAGTGAAAGGTAATTAAATTGTGGATATTTTTAATAAATATAAATTTTGGTTTTTGTGTATATGATCATACTCATTTAATATTTATTATTTCATCATTTATTAATATTTATCATGGTTATAAATAATATTTAATATTGGTGAATTGCGATTTTCTGATCGGTCAGTTGCTCAATATTGGGATGCATTACATTTATACATTGAAAACAATCTTGATTGGATGAAGGTATGGATTGATAGATGTAAACAACATCATGACGGTAGGTTATCATGGAAAGAACTGTCTGAATTGGTTAGAGAAGCTCATCGTAATGGAGATTCTGATGTTATGCAGAGGGAAATAGATTTAGCATATTGTTTGAAAGATGGAAAGGCAAACAAATTCACCCATTTTATTCAGTTATTTTATATTATATTAATGTGATTGTAGGTGTGTTTTTTTCATATTATACTTTCCAAATTATGTAAATTTGTTTATTATTAATTGATAATGGATCTTTTACATGTCTGACATATTATAGTTGAAACACCACAAGGCTATGTGGTGCAATGGTCATAAATTTCGCATCAAACGGTTGGATGAAACCAAAAAAACTTATGATAGTGGGATAATTGCAGTATTCTACGTCACTAATGTTTCCTCTAGGAGTGACAGACGTCCTCGAGAATTTGAAAATAGATACTATGGGTTTTTTAATGATATAATTGAGTGTGACTTTAATTACTTCAAATTAGTTTTGTTCGATGTCAAATGGTATAGGTTACAAATCCATGAACATGATGAGGAAAGAACTGTTGTTCAACATGCCAACAAATTTTCGATGATTAAAACAACGGTTTTTGAAAAAGCAAATGACCGCTATGTTTTTCCAAGTCAATGTGAACAAGTCTTTTACTCAAAAGTTCCAGGTAAGAGGGATTGGTCATTTGTTGTTAGATATGAACCAAGAGGAAGGCCAATAAAGTATATTGTAGATGAATAAGATGATATTGAAGAAGAATATGATGTAGAGCTAGAGCAGGAATAATATGGGTCGACAGATGAAGAAGACAAAGAAGATGAACCAGGCGTAGGAGACAATGTGTCAGTTCTTGATGATTATATCGATGAAAATATGATCGAAAATGACATTGATGACAATGATGATATCATCAATCCTTTCAACATTGTTTTTGAACCAGATGTTGATATAGATGTCGATTTGAATGATCAAGAAGAAGATATAGAAGAAGGATGATACAAATGTTGCGTTGGTCGATGAGGTATGTAACTAGATATTTTAATTTGTACGAATTATTCTCTTTAAATAATTTGTTATGTGGGTTAATTACATGTTTTTAAGTTTTATTTCATTTTTGTTTTGGTAGTTTCTATGCATGATTACTATGTTGCTTTCTTTTATTTTCTATTTTATAGATTGGATATTGGGGAATTGAGAGTGATGTGAGGGGGGGAAGGGGACATATGAGTTTCCAGCTTCATGTGACTGGCCTGTTTTAGCAGAGAATAAATTATTCTCGAAACCAAGAGAATTTCATTCATTCATATTTATACTCAAAGATCACTCACAGACCCACTCTATATATCGACACATCTCGTCCTCATTTTGTTTTAATTTTCTCGGTCGAATTTTAAAGGAAACAACTATTAAAAGGCATTATACTAGGGCTAGAGTACATGATGGGAAACAATGACCTGTGAATGGGGCCAACATTGAAATTTTTTCAAAATGTTTCTGTATGAACCGAAATTTGACATGGATAGTGTGTTCACATGCCTTGATGATATGGGAGGGTTTCTAGACTCAAATATCACTCACACACCCACTCTTTATATTCATCGTCTTTTTCATTCAAAACCAACATCATGCCTGTTAGCACTAGGAATCATCCTCAGAATGTAATGAGGATAAGCCCAATACCCATCAGTTTATACAATAAATGTAAATGAGTTTTAAGGGGTTCAAATAGATAAGACTCGATATAATAACGTTCCAACTCAAAAAATCTAAGATGGCATGCACAAGCAATTGAGCTCTTATATCAACTTCAGTTAGTAAGTTGGAGTAAATATGAATAGGAGGAAGAATTTGGTGAGAAAGTGTAGAGGTATGCTATGGACATCAGGTCTTCCAATAGCCTAAGGAGAAAAAAACTCAAACACAAGATTCTCTTGAAATCAAATTTTCAAGGAAATTGAAAGACATTATAACAAAACTGTAATCAAACATTCATGATAATACAATTACAAAAATCCATGTGAATCAGTCAATCATAAACTCTCTCAGTATCAAAGGCAAATAATATGGAAGAAGAAAATTGACTTAGATTAATCAAGAAGTCTCAAATAAAGTTACATAACCAGAGAACCAATGTTCGTCGTCAAAATATTACAATAAGGGAACCTAACTAAACCATCGACGATTACAAAATATCAAAACTGCCTATAATATATAAGCTGAACCACTGCAACCATCAAGAGTGTGATCGGATTGCTACATTCAAATTTTTTGGTCAGCGTCTGCTCTGTTAGACTGTGCAGACAGTCTTCTGTTATCAGACGCGAGCTCTAAATCTACCAGTATTTCTGGCTTTCCATTTATGTGCCGAGACAAGGTTTCAACCACCTCCCTCAGCTTCAATAACTGCCTTCATCAGGATCATAATGGGGCCTGACATCCATGAATACTCCAGGTGACACCAACGACTTTCTTCGGGTCAATCCTAACGCCTTGAGGCCATGAAACTATTCTTTTGTGGCCAATACGAGTGCAATAGGTGGCTCGACGTAATTCAATTTGAGGGTGGTTTGACTGTGCAAACCCAAACATTTTCATTTCCCTTTGGAAATCATGGGCAGAATGCCACATGATTTACAATAAGATGCTCTTGAGGTCAGATCTAAATCACTGTTTGATTCCAATGAGATACGCTGCAAATTCTTGTGATAACAATACCAATTAGGCCCATGATTTTGGTCATGGTGAGAAGAAGGATATAGATGAGATTTCATATTTAAATAATGACTTCGTGCTAGTATTATTTATGGAGAAAAAGAGTAATTAGATGAGAGAAAAAAACAAAGACATAAAATAACTTGAAGCTTGTGTGATTAATCAAGTACTTCTTTATCAACATTATTGCATTCCCTTGCAGTACTAGTAGACGAGGGGATGTGCATCTTGGTTGCATTTTAAAGGAAACAACTAAAAGACATTGTACTAGGGCTAGATTAATACATGATGGGAAATAGTAACCTGTGAATGGGGCCAGCATTGAAATTCTTTCAAAATGTTTTTGTATGCACTACAATTTGACATGGATAGATTGTTCTCATTTACTTGACGATATGGAAGGGTTTCCAGACTCAAAGATCACTCACAAACCCACTCTATATATCGACGCATCTTGTCTTCATTTTGTTTTAATTTTCCTAGTCGAATTTTAAAGGAAACAACTATTAAAAGACATTGTACTAGGGATAGAGTACATGATGGGCAACAGTGACCTATGAATGGGGCCAACATTGAAATGTTTTCAAAATGTTTTGGTATGCACCGAAATTTGACATGGATAGTCTGTTCACATGCCTTGACGATATGGGAGGGTTTCTAGACTCAAAGATCACTCACACACCCAATCTTTATATTCATCATCTATGTCGTTCAAAACCAACATCATGCCAATTAGGCCGATGATTTTAGTTGTGGTGAGAAGAAGGAGATAGATGATATATTTCATAATTAAATAATTATTTTTTACTAATATACTTTATGGAGAAAAAAAGTACTTAGATGAGAGAAAAAATCAAAGACATAAAATAACTTGAAGCTTGTGCAATTAATCAAGTACTTCTTTATCAATGTTATTGCATTCCCTTCCAGTACTAGTAGATGAGGGGACATGCATCTAGGTCATATTTTAAAGGAAACAACTAAAAGACAATGTACTAGGGCTAGATCAGTACATGATGGACAACAATAACCTGTGAATGGGGCCAACGTTGAAATTCTTTCAAAATGTTTCTATATGCACTGAAATTTGACATGGATAGAATGTTCGCATTGCCTTGATGATATGGAAGGGTTTCCAGACTCAAAGATCACTCACAAACCCACTCTATATATGGATGCATCTCGTCCTCATTTCATTTTGATTTTCTCGGTTGAATTTTAAAGGAAACAACTGTTAAAAGACATTATATTAGGGCTAGAGTACATGATGGGCAACAATGACCTGTGAATGGGGCCAACGTTGAAATTTTTTCAAAACGCTTTTGTATGCACCAAAATTTGACATGGATAGTCTCTTCACATGCCTTGACGATATGGGAGGGTTTTTAGAATCAAAGATAACTCACACACCCACTCTTTATATTCATCATCTGTGTCGTTCAAAACCAACATCATGCCAATTAGGCCCATGATTTTGGTTGTGGCGAGAAGAAGGAGATAGATGAGATTTCGTATTTAAAAAATGATTTCGTACTAATATTCTTTATGCAGCAAAAGAGTACTAATTAGATGAGAGAAAAAACAAAGACATAAAATAACTTGAAGCTTGTGCGATTAATCAAGTACTTCTTTATCAACATTATTTCATGCCCTTGCAGTACTAGTAGACGAGGGGACGTGCATCTTGGTCGTATTTTAAAGGAAAAAACTAAAAGACATTGTACTAGGGATAGATCAATACATGATGGGCAACACTAACCTGTGAATGGGGCCAACGCTGAAATTATTTCAAAATGTCTCTATATGCATTGAAATTTGAAATGGATAGACTGTTCGCATTGCCTTGACGATATGGAAGGGTTTCCAGAATCAAATATCACTCACAGACCCACTTTATATATCATCTCATCTCATCCTCATTTCGTTTTAATTTTCTCGGTCAAATTTTAAAGGAAACAACTATTAAAAGACATTGTACTGGGGATTGAGTACATGATGGGCAATAGTGACCTATGAATGGGGCCAACATTGAAAATTTTTCAAAATGTTTTTATATGCACCGAAATTTGACATGAATAGTATGTTCACATGCCTTGACTATGGACATTGTTGGAGGCCTCAATGAAAAAGGTGTAAAAACACTATAGATGTTGGGTGATCTGGATTATTTTCGGCACGAAATGAGAGTGGAGATGTAATAAAGCAATGTACAGAGATATCTCAGATATCCAATAATATAGAAAAAATGCATCATATATGCAACCATAAACACAGAGATACAATAATACACAATTTTCTATTAATGAGCGAAAATGTACAAAGACTATAAAAATACAAAGTGAAAGACTCACTAGAATGGTGGAAGCTTATCTCAGAGAAGAGATGTGTCTGCTACTCGCATTCACAAGAAGATTATTTTACAATCATGCTCCAAATACATTTTTATCATAAAGAAAATCCAAAACCCTAACCCCAGAAGATGAAAAACCAATAGTTTTGTGGACCCCGTTTTGGGTAGTTTGGTGTATCAACTTCCCGGGGGCGTAACTTTGGCATACGATCTCCGTTTTGGGTGCATGATAGCTCGTTGGAAAGGTATCGTCGATGAGATTCATTTTTGGGGTTCAATCAAAGCATTTTTCTATCATTTAAAATCTATATCCCGAAAAACCTTCATTTAGGCCCTCAAAATGGCCTCGGAAGTTAAAAACTGCTAAAAATAGTAAATTACCAAAAATTCTAGAAAAATATTTTGAGTGTGTTGAAAAAGATGGGTAGCCATCGATATCCACCTGGTTCAATCCTCCATCCTTAGGAAGCAATGGTCTCCATTGCGTTGAGTGCCCGGGGGAGAGGAAAAAACGTTTGTTGAATCTGCATCTTAATGATTTGGTTGCCTTGTTGGAGAAGTTGCATTGCTTAACTTGTTGAAGGTTGTCATGAACCTATGGCTGGAAGGGTTGGACCTTTTTAACCAGTCTGACTACATGAGATGCATGTTTGCAAAATGAATCTTTACACTTTGCTTCAATCTTGTCAACCTACTTCTGTTGGATAGAAGGTGCTTGGACTGAGGCTACAATGGTGTTCTTTTGTTCACGCTTTGAACATAGTGTGAAGAAGATGAATTTTGTAGTATGAGATACTACCTTTCAGAACTGTTTAGGTGGGACAATAGTGAGAATTACCTCTTGTATCCTGTAGAGATGACCCCCAAAGTAACAATGACACTACGG
>JASDQU010014847.1:34141-61597 GCA_032191745.1 Picea mariana
GAGGTTAGGAAGGTTGGTAGTGTGATCAATATTTTGAAAATGAGATCTAATATGGGTATAGGCTGGACAATCTAAGAGAAAGTGCTTTTCATCTTCAACCTTCTTAGTGTCACAAAGGTGACACACTCTTTCATCCCATGGCATTTTAGGAATTGACCAACGCCCAGTTTCACTACCAATGCCCAGTTTCACTATGGAGCTCGTGAGAACTTGTTCTTATCTTAGCAATGCTTATTTTTTTCTTTACACTTGACAAAACAAATAGATAATTTTGATCTTCTAGATTAGGGTTGATTACATCTTTATAATACCTTAATTTTCTTTTTTCCTCTAACTCTTTATCACACCACATTTTTTTCTTAAATTCTGATTTGAAGTTTTTTTTAATAGTATCTTTATTCTGTAAAATGGTTTTTTCCATGATTCCCCAATAGTTTAGCCAAGATCAGACGTCTTTATACCAACCTCGCTTGAGTAGATGGTGGTTATGACTTGATTTGGAAGCAATTTTAGGTAACCTCTTGATCCGGATTATTTTCGACATGAAATGAGATCGGAGATATAATAAAGAAATGCACAGAGATATTGCAGATATTCAATAATATAATAGAAATGTATCAGAGATGCAACCTTAAACACAGATATACAGTAATACATGATTTCTATTAATGAAAGAAATGTACAGAGACTGTAAAAATACAGAGTGAAAGACTCGCTAGAACGGTGGCAGCTTATCTCTGAGAAGAGATGTGACAGCTACTCGCATTCGCAAGAAGATGATTATTACAATGAGGCTCTAAAGGCCCTTTTACAATAAGCGGGAATGCCAAAAGTCCTAGACATCCAAAAATCTAACCCTAGAAGATGAAGTGTCAAAAGTCATGTGGGCCTCATTTGGGTAAGTTGGTGCATCAACTTCCCGGGGTCGTAACTTTTGCATATGATCTTCGTTTTAGGTGTATGATAGCTCGTTGGAAAGATCTATCCGAGAACTACAACGCTCGAGACAAAATAGCATCATAGATGACAACATACCCAAAAAAACATCGTTTAGGGCCTCAAAATGGCCCCGGAAGTTCAGGACYCGAAAAAACTGTTAAAAATAGTAAATTGCCAAAATTGCCAGAAAACTGTTTTGAGCCATTTGGAAAAGGTGGGTGGCCACCGATGTCCACCTGGATCACCTCTTGTCTCCCATGTTGTTTAACTTGTTCTTATACATTAGGTATCTAGTCATAGCCATGCTCTCAATAGGGGAGAGGCTAGTTTCTACGAGGAGGATGGGATAGGGCGTATTTCCTTTAATTTTGAGATTATAGGTTATAAAATTCTTTTGTATTTGCTCTATCTTTCTCTAGGATTCATGAGAGATACTACAACCCATAAAGAATAACAGGTGTAACAAGAGTCTCAAAGAGGAGTTTCTTCTTATCCCAACTCCAAAGTTCAACTGATTTATAATTGTTTTCAAGCCCATAATAAGATTTCCATCCCCCAATAATCCTTTTCTCAATGCTATAATTCCAACTAAGCTTGTGGTGAATATTAATTCCAAGATATTTGTATGAATTCACTTCCTCCAAGTTGTTGTTGTCATATACAAAGGTATCATAAGGGATTTTATTGGATTTAATAATCATGACCTTAGTCTTATCAGTATTAATAGTCATACCCATATTGGAGCAAAAATCCTTGAAGATTCTTAGTTGGTTTTCAAGATCATGGGGACTCCTTGCCATAAGAACAATATCATCGGCATAAAGAAGAAGATTGATGAAACAAGATATATAATTCCATTTAAAATTTAATTAAAAAACATAAACATAAACATATTTATATAATTATTTAGAGTTCTAAAAGTTATAGATTAAAATGAAGATATACTCATTTATTTAATTATAGGGTTTTATAATTATAATTATAGTGTTTTTAATTTTATTTTATAAAACCTTTTATAATTTAGTTATTTAAATTTAATAAAATATTAAAACGAATATATATTTATTTATTTTATTATAAAATTTTACAATTATAATTTTTTTTCTAAAACTTATTATAATTTAGTTATCAAAATTTATTATAATATTTTTTAATAATAATATTTAATATATTTTAATTTTAATTTATTTTTAAATTTAATTTATTAATGTTATAATGACATGTACCTAACTTATTCTCTATACAATTATTATTATTAGTCTGGACCAAGGGTATAACTTTCCCTTTTCAATCAAACTAAGTATGAATTCACTATAATATAATATAATATAATATAATATAATATAATATAATATAATATAATATAATATAATATTATATATATATATATATATATATATATATATATATATATAAAAGTTATAAATTTTGATTCGACAAAGTAAGAATTTTGTAAAAATAAATAATAAAATAAAAAAAAATTAAAATCACTTAGTTTTAATAAAGCAATATGCATTAAAGCATTGTATTTTTCATTAAAACATGTAAAATTTATGTGTTATTTCATGAAACCCAAGGCTAGTTAGTTTGATATGGCATTTACGTAAGGATCCAATCATATATACAAATTAATATTTGTTACTTCACATATTTCTTACCTCTCTTAAATATTAATAGTGTAACCTCTTGTAATTATTAATATTTATTATTAATAGTGTAACCTCTTGTAATTATTAATATTTATTATTAATAATGTAACTTCTTGTAATTATTAATATTTAATATTATAAATTGTAATATCTCTTATAATTATTAATGTTTATTATGAATATTGTAACTTTTTGTAATTATTAATGTTTATTATTGTAAATGGTAATAATTACATTATCACCAATGTTTTGATTTGTTATCTTCACATACACATATTTGTTTGATGTTATCTCTTCTAAGTATTAATATTATAATCATTATAACTTTATTTGTTTCATGTCATTTCTCCTAAATATTAATATTATAATCATTATAACTTTTTTGTAATTATTAATATTTAATATTGTAAATATGTAGATTTCAATCACCAATGTGTCATATGCAATCTAAAATCAAGATTAATACATAGTTTCCTAAACCATCAAACCTTGGTTCCATGCTATCTGCTATTCATCATGTCTTTTGTAGTAAGTTCTATATGTTTGAAGCGACAAAAATGTTCAAGGTGATTGCCATATCTTTGAAGTATGGGTAATCCACCATAAATTTCAATGCATTACTGTGTGATAGTACATATCACTGAGTGCATTAATCTCTCAATTATGTCACCCATATATTTGATTAGAGCTCATAATGGAAGTATTGTAACATGTCTCCCAAATCAAGGGAGCATAGCTATTGAAGGAACTTATCTTATTGATGACTCTATAAGTATTATCTTAGTCCATTTAGTACAATAATGCAAGGGTTGTACATGAGGTTTTGAAATGCATACATTCTTCAAAACCATGCTATACAACTTTCACTTGATCCCATACAAATCAAGAAACCCCAAGTGTAATGTACTTAACCCCAAAACTTTAGAGTAGTCACATAAAATGTAGAGAAAAACCAAAGAACATAAGACAAAATATATAAACCCTCAGAAATATCTTTTGATAATAACAATAGAGATCTATGTTCATGTACCTCTTAAAGGGGGAAACCTCCTAGAGAAAATCTCTAATTACAATAACAATCCTTAGCAAGACATTACATAACCTTCTACTCAATATATAACTACTATCCAAACAAAATATTAACTACCTACGGGCCCACTTATAATGAGGGTCTACTAATTAATTTGGTCCTTATTAATAAAGAGAACTACTTTTACAAAGAATGACTATTAAATAACTATTTAATGAGCCTTATTAAGGAAGGCGGCCCCATACATTGATAAAGTATCTAATTAAGGGGGTTAGGGTACAACCCTAACATTCCCTCCCCTTTCAAAAGTAGCATTGTCCTCAAGGATAAAGGTGCTAAAATTATTTAGAATAATTGTCGGTCCCATGTGGCATCTTCTAGCTACGTATCTTTCCACTTGATTAATACTTTCCTGATCATGCATTGATACAATTGACTCTCTCTAGTATCCGACACTACTTTTGGCTAGATCCAAATGGAAGCTTCTTCATCAAGTTTTGGTAGGTTGGTCTGCACTTTACAATTTGATCCTACAACCTTCTTCAAACAAGGAACATGAAACATGTTAGAATTGAAAGATATGTGCTCGTTTTACCGCAGACAATATCTCAATATTGTCACCCAACCATAGGCACAAAGGCGACCCCCAAGCACCTTAACCTTGATGGATAGAATAATTCTGGAAGAAAACCCTAGAACCAATAGTCAACCAAGGTAGCATATCTCTCTCCAAAGCTAGCATGCCAAGCAGAAGGTTCAAACCATAACCAAAGAGCAAGTCACTACTGCAACAGTTGAATCTCTCCTCCAGTCATGCATAGCATGCATTCTATGCAATCGTGAGAGTGTGTGGGTACAAATGCATTCTAGTGCCCTCTATTTATACTACTCCAACTCACATAACTGGGTCAGATTCTCTTCCTGGAGGATAATAACTCAATATTAATTATTCTCCTGAGCCGAATTGTCTTCTAGGGTTATTATCCAACATTTTAGGGTTTCTCTTGCTTCTCAAAATATTCCAGTCTCATCAAAGGTTACACATAGAGTTTAATACCTCCTGCAACAACCATAATATCAACAAAACATTGGATTAATCTTGCAGTGTGATGGTAGAGCCAGCTTGTAGGCAACCAGGCCAATGTGTTGTATGCTCTAATAGGGACCGTAGATATTAGGAGGTAGCTTCTAGGGAAATTTGTATTTGAGTGATTTCTATTTATAAGGTTGCAAGTGAAGAAACACATCATCCCTTCATCAAAAAAATGTTCAGATCTATGGTGATCAATATGTTGTTTTATTCAATTTTGTGCCATAAACCAATTTCCCTCGAGGATATGAATAATGGCTTTTATGGTGTGAATTTTTCTATCTATTGCATGAACCTTGGAGGTTCTTGATACATAGGATGCCACTGAAAAAAGTTTTGGGACATAAATAGCTTCATATGGTTTCATTTTGATAGCTCCATGATAAGTGGTATTGTACCACCATTCAACAAAGGGAAGCCATTGTGCCCATTAGAATGATTTTTCGGAAGAAAATCATCTCAAATAGGCTTCTAAGCACTTATTGACCACTTTTGTTTGACTACCAGTTTGAGGATGATTTGTAGTGATAATATTCAACTACGTACCTTGAAGTTTAAACAACTCTTTCCGAAAATTGTAGGTGAATGCGAGGTACCGATCTGAGACAGTGAAAGTGGGCATATGATGTATATTGAAGATACGATCCATGAAATCCTGGGAAAATGAGGAAGGAGTGAAAGTATGAGCCAGGGAAGAAAATGAGAATATTTTGAAAGACGACCAACAACTATAATGATCATTGATTTATTTCTCTCTTTTGGTAGTCTTGTGATCAAATCCATTGAAATATATCTCCTGATCTCTGGTGGGTTTGGAAGTGGTTACAATCCCCCTGGTATCTTCACCATATCTCCCTTGTTTAATTGGAAAGTGTCATAGGATGCTACAATATCCTAGATATTTATTTTCATGTCTTCCTAGAAGAATGAATGCTTAGTTCATTCATAGGTTTTAGGAAAGTTAGACTCAGAGTGAGCTATTATCGATGATGAATGTAGCTCATCTATGACTCATTTGTTTAGGGTCGACTATTTTTCCAGAATAATGTACCTTTTTAACTGCAATGTATATTATTTTCATGTATAACTTTTAGGTGGATTATTGTCATGTACCTCTTCTTGAGGAATTACATTCCAAGAAAAAAATTGTATTAAAGTCAGACACTACTAATACTAGAGTAGTGCACTTGACATACTTTAAAACAATGAAGACCTATGCTACTACATCATTCCATAAAAAGACATTCTTATTTAGGAGTGAAGTTAGAGGAGATGCAATGTTTCCATAATTTTTCACAAATTTCCTATAGTATCATGTAACTCCTAATAATCCCCTCAAGCTCTTCAATGTTTTGGGATGGTGCCAATCTTGCATAGCCTCCACTTTCTTGGGATCAACTTGTACACCCTCTTGACTTACCATGTGACCCAAATATTCAACCTCAAGAGCCCCCAAAACACATTTGGATCACTTCACGAATAATTGGTTACCTTTCAATAGTTTCAAGGACTTATCAACCTGTTTTTTGTGTGATTCCTATGATTTACTATAGATCAAGATATCATCACAGAAGACCAACACAAAATTGTGTAGGAAGGGTTTAAAAATCTTGTTTGTGAGGCTCCAGAAAGTGGATGGAGAATTAAAAAGACTGAAAGACATCACTATAAACTCATAATGATATTCATGTGTTCTAAAGGATATATTAGGGATATATTCCTCTTTCATCCTGATTTGGTGGTATCCTGAATGAAGATCAAGCTTAGTGTAAAAATATTTCTCCATGAAGTTCATCTAGTAGATCATTAAAAACTAAGATTGAAAATTTTTCTTTGATTTTCAACTTATTGAGAGCTCTAAAATTAGGACACATACACTAAGTTCCTTCCTTCTTTAACACCATGACTATTGTTTATGAGTAAGAGCTTGTACTGGGATAAATGACCCCCACCTCCAACATCTCATGAATAATATTTTCTATTTCATTCTTTTGTGCAAAAGGGTGTTGATCAGGACATAAATTTGGTGGTCGACTTCCATGGTCATGCTCTCCTCGAGAAGGGGTTAAACCATTTGATGTCTCAGAGACTTGATGATGTTTGTTGAGGACTAGTTTCAAGTTTGGGTGGATTTCTTGTGTCATATTATCCATAACATGTATGGAATTAAATTGAAAAATAATATAAGAGTGGCCTTTATTTAATAAATACTCCATATGATGATAGATGAATATTTCAGGAGAGCCTACCTAAGGCCCTCAAAAGGTGTGTACATGAACCTATTTAGTGAAACTCATATAGAGTTCTTTGAAATCCATGGTGATTGGTCCCAATGTGTGTAGCTATTCCCCCCAATAGTATATCAAAACCACTCATATCGATGTAAAATAGATGGGTTTTGAGCTAATAGTCTCCCATATGGAGTTTGACATTTTCACATCTTCCCCCACATTTCATCATATCTCCATTGGAGATTATGATTTGAAAGTTATGCACTTGATGTACAAAACAATGGGTTTCTTCTGCCACTCTCTTGTGAATGAAATTTTGAGTAATGTCACTACCAACTAAGACTACAAATTTTCTATGCTTGATCTAGCTCGTGAGTTTCAAGGTTTGTGGAGGTGAAATTTATTCCGGTTCCAATCATTGCCATAAGATCTATCTTGGTTTATCTCTCTTTACAATGATAATCGCTTCTGAATGCATTTTTTTGCTGACCTAGATAACACATTGATATTCTTTCAAAAAAAATAGATGATATAAAAGGTACTGATGATTGCAGCCTTCTTTTGAACTCAATAGTATCCTAAGGCACCTTCAGTTTCAAAATTCACCAGGAATATCGTTTTAATCTTGGATATTAAGGGACTTTCTAAAGTTTTGTTGAGAGCTAACTTCTTACATTTTTCTCTTTCCTTCTGATTTTACTTACGATCAGTTCTTGCTAAAGGTCTCCTTACCCTGTCATTTGTAGAACTGGTGCCTTGATCTAAGTCTGTATCACATTTTAGCATTTTAATTGTGGTGACCATCTTTTATGTGCACCCAGATTGTCAATAATGGCAGTACTCCTTACTTCATTTACTAAATCGACCCACCCTTCCTCCTTATAACACATATTATTGAAGTATGTCAACCTTTCTTTTTATCAATACGTCGAATTTGTGAATGGAAAACTCTGATTATGCATGCAAGAAAAGAAACCAGGGTTAATCGTTTTGCTGGTAATACTTGTCCCGAGATATATTTTGACACTTTTCTCTTTTAACATATTGTTAGATGAATAGCTTGGTAGATCTTCTTACCACCCTATCCTTCTACGGTATCACTGTAAATTTTTTATCGGGCCTTCATCCTGTGTTTTCCGTGTTGTTTGCTCTCGGGCTACCTGCGCAAACTTGCAACCTTATGGAAGCTCGGTGTCAAGCTTTGGAAAATCTTGTGTTCTCTTTTGTTGTTGTGCTCAAATTATCTTTGTAAACTCGTATCTCGAATGGTGCTCCGCGCTAAGTCCTAAAAAGTTTGTTTATTCAAACCTATAAACTAACCTTACGATGAATTTCTTTTAATCTAACCAGAAGTTCATTTATTCACATTAGTTCACTGGCCTTAAGTAAAACTGGTATCTTGTATAAGAAAATCAAGAATGCATTAAGGAATTAAGGAATTTAAAAATAAGGATCAACTTCTATTATCCAAATTGATATTAATAAAAATGTAATTCTTACTTAGAAATCACAACTGACACCTTAACTTGATCTTGATGATCTAAAATAAAGATTTATGTTAATGATCTATTAAATTATCCTTATAAATAATGAATTAGGAAACAAAGAAGGGATTAATGAATTAAAACATATATGAAAAGAAAGGTGACATGGATTTAAATGTTTTTAATTACGGTTTTATATAATGATTACATGTTAATGAGTGGATAAATTATAATGAAGGTTTTATGTTAATAGTTAATAAATTATTTTATGTAATGAATTTGAAAAGAAGTGGATTCAATGATTTAAAATTATTTTATAATCAATGAAATAGGGAAGAAAAAGGAAAGGAAATGATGATTTAATTTAATTTATCTTAAATGAAATAGATAGCAAAGGAATGGTTCAATGAGTTTCAGTTACACCATCAAGTTTGAGTAAGTGAATTGTGTTTTTGAGTAGGTGAATTATTGCTTTATTTACATGTTACTAATGAAATTAGTTGGGTTATGTTATATAAAAAAATAAAAATAAAATTATTCTATTATCGTTGTATCGGCTTATTCAATAATATCCCATAAATGGAAGGGTTGTTACACAAAGAGATTAGGGGTTATTCATGAGGGAATGGAGGTTCAATATGTTCCAAAGTTTCAGCATTGGTGTCTTCAACCTATAAATCTAGTGTCTTTTTAGTAGTTGTGTCTTTGGTCAGGACTTGAGTGCAAAATATGACTCGGAGCATATTTTTCTTCAAAATTATAGCAGATTCCATGTCTTTGGCAGTCTACCATTTCCATTAGAGACAACCTTTGTACCTTCAAGAGATGAGTAAGAGTATTTTCTTTGGGAATTACCATGGGGAGAATGAATCTAGGATGAAGGCTAGTTTTTTTAACTATTAATTGATCACTGTATCTACTTTTAGGGCCCTGTGAGTCGCTTCCAACCATGTAGCAATGTGTTTCATTTGGAATTGTTCTTGAATATCCTCCTTAAGGTCACTAATGAAACATTATTTATAGAAAGAATGTGTTAATTTCTCTATACAGATGGTTAAATAATATGTTTCCATAAAGTCGATGGATGATCCTATTTGGTGTAACTTCGTAAGCCACCCCAAATAGTGAGTATCTCTCTCGAAACATGCATGGATAGATTTAACAAACTAAATCCAATAAATGTATCCCACATAGTTTTTATATTCTGTTCTGGATCTCGATACAATGCCTCCACCTTGAGTTTCATCATGTCATTAGTAATGCCCTGAATGGAAAAGTAATGTTCCATCTGAATGACCCATATTGATGGGTCAGAACCATCAAACATGTTTATATTGACCTGAGGAAAAAAATTCCATATGGTATTAGCCACTGGTCTATTATTGTGTAGACATTTTGATCAAAAACATTGCTCACGTAGGTTTCTGGCTCTTGGAATATAAAAAAATAATTTGATATCAGAAGAAGGAAATTTTGAATGATTATTAGTTCATAGCGTAGCCCTCAGTCTTATCTTCTTCATGCATTTTACATATTAAAAATGTGAGTATGTATTCTCAAGATATCCAGGTTTTTGTCTAACCACCCAAAAAACATTTTTTCCATGTGCAACACAACTAAGATTTTCTTGGAACCACACTCAATTCTTGGAAACATGACCATTTTAGGAACCATGTCCATTTTCTTGGAACTACGTTGATTTTCTTGGAAGTACCCATTTTCTTGGAACCACACTTACATTTATTTTCTTGGTTCTAGATTTCTTGAATCCACATTTCCTTACTTCTTGTTTCATCTCACGTTCCCCCTTTCATATTTCTTTTACTTAGTCTTATTTCATCCCCTCTTGTAGTGCAGTATCACATGTAATATCTTGCTTTTGAGTCCCCATATGAAATAATGTATTATGCTTATTTGATGAAAGGTCGGAGTGCCCACACAATTAAAGAGGCCAAAGTGCCTAGGAAATGTAATGCTATGATCATTATTAATAATAAAATGCATCGCTTGCTACAAGACATACAAGGAAAAGAGTTATAGGGGGATATGATTCCATGAGAGAGGGGGCTTAAGGGGCTAAGTCTTTTTACCATATTTTATTTACTCATAATTTATTAATTGAGATAAGGGGTTACATGAGCTTCTTAGGGGAAGGCCATGTGGTTATAGATTGGTTATTGATTCCCAAGTAAATATATAAACCCAACTTGTGGGTTGTTTGGGGGTTCTTCGTCACTCACTCTGTTCATTCATTATTCATTGTTCACACTCTCCATTATGTTAACTTTTTCACTTATTCATTATTTTAGTTGGAATGGGACCCTGGGGGAGAATTATTGAGGAGGAATCCATTGCTTGTTGGTTGTAGCAGTGACTGGTGTGTGTCAGCCATGAATTAATGCATGCACGCCTGAGATGCATTGGCATGTACTAAATTGTATTCAAAGCTACAAGTCCTAAGAGTCCCAACATGGAGATTCTTGACCAGATGCACTGGATCCTTGGAAGGAGGTGGAGATCGTGAGGGACTGCGTAGCAGAGAAAGGTGTTTGTTCTCTTGGGTTGTGTAGACTAGATAGAAGAGAGATGGTGTACTTTGGATTATTGTGTGTTGAGGAACCTATGAGATCTTGAGTGTTGAATGGTTTTGTGAAATTGAGTGACACCATGGAATTGTCCTTATGGATTCATAACCCTGGATCGAGGGTGACATTGTTGTTGAGACTTGGAACAAAATTTTCTACGGTTGGGAGGAACATCCTTGGTCTGTAGCCAATTGGAGAACCATTTTGATTAAGATAAGTTCTCTTTGTCAGGTGTTTCTCTTATGTATATTTATTTCCGTTGTGTATGAATTATTGTCTCATAGATTTGTATGTTATAGCATGCATGCTTGTTGGTTATTTCTATGCATGGAATGTTTAAGCATTCTTTACACTGTAGCATGAATATTTATTGTTGCATGTGATGTTATCATGTTTCTTTCATGCTTCTTTAATAATTAAATGGTATAAGAATTCAAATTTCAGTTTCGAACGAGGTTTTTGAGGAGGTAGTGTGCCCAAACTGGGGGTGGCTGGGTACATTACAGATTGGTATCAGATCTTTTGGTTGAAACACTGGACTAGTATGGGACAACAATTTTGGACATGGTATTGTCATTAAGAAATAAAAGCTCCAGAGAAAGAGCATTGTAGAAATCACGCAGAAGCCAGAGAAGAATGAAGACAAAGATCATTTGTAGAAGATCATGGGATCGTGACCGTTATATCAGGAGCTAGGTAAGAAAGCGCCAACAGATCTAATTAATAAATTTTGGGTATAACCATAGCCATCAGATTGAACTGATAGATCGTCAACCATTGATCGAAGCCAAGTAGGAGATAGAAAGTTTCAGGACTCTAGAACTTCGCCACTTCAATGATTATTGGAGACAAGGTAGAGGAATCAAATCCCAAAGTGGAGAAACCTCGAAATCCCACCAACCGTTAGATCGAGGAAAGAATTCAGGAGTGATGCGAGATGTTATATCAAGAGTGGAAGGATAGCATAATTTTCAGGACTCCGTAACTTCGCCACTTCGACGATTATTGGAGACAAGGCAGAGGCATGAAATCCCAAAGTCGCGAAACCTGGAAATCATGCAAACTGTTAGATCGAGGGAAGAATTCAGGAGTTATGCAAGCTGCTAGATCAGGAGTGAAAGGATAGCGTAATTTTCAGGACTACGAAACTTCACCACTTCAATGATTACTAGAGACTAGGAAAATATGTGAAGTGTCGAAGCCACGAAGTGCAATGCCGAAGTCGTGAAATCACGCAGGCCATTAGGTCTGGAGAGGAGGAATGTGGACTATCCATTTGGTCGATGACATGTCCTATGCCACAAGGAAAGGGTTCCATATGGGGACATGTGTCACATGAATTCAATGCCTTTTGGACCCCAACATGTCCATTTCTGAGTGACATGTGGCACACATACCATGGGTCCATGTCACCATAGGTGACATCATGAGCATGCCATGTCATCTCTAAGATTATGGCCTCCAGGAATGTCCAAATTCTTCTACTAGCAAAAGTCTTTAAGGCCGAAGTAGAAAAATTATGCAGGTCATTGATCTAATATCCCTTCGATACTTTTCTCAACTGTTAGATCAAGCAGTGGAAGGATTGCATAAGCACTTCGACAGGTATAACTCTGGGGGAGTTGATCAACTTGAGAGTTGTAATATCCCAGATTCCTCGAGTGTTGAAGTCCTAAAATAAATAAGGAGTGTTCATCTCAAAACTTGATTTAGTCATAGCCATTGGATTAAGCTAGTGGAAGGATAGCATAAGCAGAGGTGTTAATTGACAGTAAGTGGTCATCATCACTTTATGACCACTTCGGAAGGTATAAATCTGAGGGAGTTGAACAACTTGAGAGTTGCAATATCGCAAAGTCGCAGAGTGATGACGTTCATAAATAAATAAGGACTGTCCATATCAACACCTAATTAAGTTGTGATCGTTGATTTCATTGAAGCATGTAGATGAGCCAGGATCATCCAGTCAATGGGAGATTAAAACTCAATTGTCTAATCTACTAGTGGAGATAATATAAGTACTTCAATGAAGTGTACTTCGAGAAGTATTACTCCAGAAGAATGCAAGAATACCTAGTTACAACGTTGGTCTCATGATAAGGTAAAGGGGATGATTAGAGGTGCAAAGGGCCTAGAAGTAAAAAAGATCATGGAAATTTTCAAACGAGGTCCTGTGTAGAATAATAAAGAAAAAAGTGTTAAAGTAACATCACTTAGAGTGGATAAGCCCATGATTTCGAGCCCACGATCATAAGGAAAGTGGATTGAAGGAAGTGCCTGTACAAAATTCGAATCCAGTACTAGTTTAAAGGGCCTGTGGAACAATTTGGCAATATTGGCACACAACCATTCCTTTGCCACTACAAAATCATGTTTGCACAAAAAGGGTGAAAGTGACTTTTTCAAGAAGCACTAACTTTCAACTTAGAGATCAGATTGGAGCATGGGAATAGTCATTGGAAAGATGAATCAGAGGAGAATAAAATTGAATTGTTATAATTTGGAGAATGATGATATATTTCTTCATGAATTGAGTAGAGGCTACAACATGGGAGGACATGGGAAAGATATATATAGCCTTATAAGATCGACAAGGAGAGTACCAATCCAATATGATCGAAGTGGAAGGTAAGATTATTAATCAACCTATTGCTATTTTAATTGATTAAGGAGAAAGTCATTGTTACATTGATCCTAAAATAGTGGATAGATTACATTTGGAAAAAAGTAAGCTAGGGAAGTCAAGTTTGGTTCAACTAGCCACTCGAACCAAAAGAAGGATCAATGAGGATGTCAGAAGTTGTCCAATATATCTTAATAGAGTAAAAACAGTTGTTGATATGAATATCATCCCATTAGGATCTTATTTAATCCTAATTTGAATGGATTGGTTGGACTAGGACCATGTTCTCCTAGATTTTCATAACAAGACATTTACATGTCTTGATGAAGAAGGAAAACAAAGCATTGTGAAAGGAATTCCAAGACCCATTTCTATAAGGGATACTTCATCCTTACAACTGAAGAAATGTTTCAGAAAAGGATGTCAGTTGTATGCAGCTCATGTGGAAGAGCTAGAAAAGACAAAAGGGCCCAGCCTTGAATATTTTCCAGTATTGCAAGAGTTTGAAGATGTATTCCAAGAAATACCAGGATTGCCACCAAAGAGGGAGATATATTTCTCTATTCATTTAGTACCAAGAGTTTCCCCAATATCAAAAACACCTTACAGAATGAGTATACCTGAATTGAAAGAATTGCAAATGTAGTTGGAAGACTCGCTGAAGAAAGGGTACATATGTCCAACTGTTTCACCTTGGGGAGCACCAATACTCTTTGTCAAAAAGAAGGATGGAACATTGAGGCTGTGTATAGACTTTAGACAGCTGAATAAAGCCAATGTGAAGAAAAAATACCCTCTACCCATAATTGATGACCTCTTTGATCAGCTAAGAGGAGCAAGGATATTTTCAAAGATAGACTTGAGATCCAAAGATCTTCAGGTAAGAATCATGGAAGGAGACATCAATAAGGCATCCTTCAGAACTAGATATGGACATTATGAGTTTGTAGTGTTTCCATTTGGACTGACCAATGCACTAGTTGTCTTTATGTGCTTAATGAATGGCATATTCAGAAATTGTATCGATAAGTTTGTCATTGTGTTCTTGGATGACATACTTATTTACTCTAAGTCCAAGGAAGAGCATGGATATCACTTGAGGTTGGTGTTACAAGTGCTGAGGGGACATCAAATTTATGCCAAGCTTAGTAAGTTTTCTTTTTACCAAGAACAAATCCATTATTTGGGTCATATTATTTCAGAACAAGGTATAGCAGTAAATCCAAAAACGATTGAAGCCATTAGATGCTAGCCAACACCCAAGAATTTTTCATAAATAAGATCTTTTATGGGATTATCTAGATACTAGAGGATGTTTATAGTGGGGTTCTCTAAGATTTCTCATCCCATAACTTCTTACAAAAGAAGGGAGTCAAATTTGAATGGACAATGGAGTGTGAAGAGAACTTTAATTTGATGAAAGAATTGCTTACTAGTACACCTGTTTTAAAGATTGTTGACCCAAATTAGAATTTTGTGGTATGTACAGATGCAGAAAAGGAAGGACTTGGTGGAGTCCTCACTCAAAATGAACATGTCATTGGTTATGAGTCTAGAAAACTTAAAGAATGTGAGGGGAATTTTGCCATACATGATTTGGAGCTTGTTGTCATAGTTCATGCATTGAAGATGTGGAGGCATTATCTCATGGGAAAAATATTTGAGTTAAGGACATACCATTGTGGTCTCAAATATATTTTTGAACAACCAACTTTGAATGCTAGGAAAACAAGATGGTTGTAATTTTTAAGTGAGTATGACTTTGACATCAAACATATCAAGGGAAAATAAAATAAAGATGTTGATGCACTCAATAGAAGAGTACATCTCATGCATGCTACAACTGTTAGTATGCATCAATCAGACTTAAAGAGAAGAATTTTAGATGTTGTTGTAACATATCAGCATTACCTACAGGTAAAATAAAGTTTACAGGAAGAAAACGTACAACACAAAATTAAAGAGTATGATATTTAGGAAAATATATTACTTATGAAAAAAAATATAATTTTATGTTCCTAGTTCTAGAGAACTTAGAAATTTGGTGTTAAAAGAAATTCATAATGTTCCATATGCCGGACATTCTGGTTACCAGAAAAAAAAAATGCAGCAGTAAGAAGCCAATTCTTTTGGGGAGGAATGAAGAAGGATGGTGTTGATTACATTTCCAAATTTATGGAATGTCAGAGAGTAAAAGTTGAGCATAGACGCCCAGTGGGTTTGCTTCAGCCATTGCTAATTCCAGAAAAGAAATGCGAAGTGGTAACGATTGTTTTTATAACTAAATTTCCCAGGACAACAAGGAAACATGATTTCATAATGGTAGTTGTGAATAAATTGACAAAGGTTGCTCATTTTGTTCATGTGAAAATGACTCATTCAACAACTAATGTTGCAGAAATTTACATGAGGGAAATTGCTAGGTTGCATGGGATACCTAAGGTAATTGTTTGAAACAGAGATGCAAAGTTTACTTCAAATTTCTGGAGGGGATTATTTAAAGGATTTGGTACAAATCTGAATTTTTAAAACAACATACCATCCACAGTCATATGGGAAAATAGAGAGATTCAACCAAGTGATTGAAGACATGTTGAGAATGTATGTGATGGACAAACCATCTAAGTGGTAAGACTACTTACATTTAGCTGAGTTCTCGTATAATAATGGGTATCAATTTTCATTGAAGATGAGCCCATTTGAAGCTTTGTATGGTAGAAAATGAAATACTCCAGTGATTTGGGACAACCCAACAAAAAAGTAGTACTTAGGCCAAAATTGCTCAAGGACATGGAAGGCCAGTTGGCTAGAATTAAGAAGAATTTAAAGGCAACTCAAGATAGACAGAAAATTTATGTAGATAAGAATAAGACAGCTAGAGAATTTAAAGTGGGGGATCATGTTCTTTTAAAAGTGAATTCCAAGAAGATCTCATTGAAGTTGGGTAGTTGTACAAAGCTAGCCGTCATATTATGTTTTCCATTTGAGATATTGGACAAAATAGGGCCAATTGCATACATGCTTGCATTGCCTGCTTCCATGAATGTGCATAATGTATTTCATGTCTCTTTGCTGAAAAATTATATACATTATCCTAACCATGTTATTGATTGGAATTTGATTCAGGTAGAGCCAGAGGGAGACTTTCAGGTCAAACTAGTGCACATATTGGACAAAAAATTCAAAATGCTATGGAATCGAGTCATAGAGATGGTAAAAGTTCAGTGGACCTGTTACGATCTTGAAGATGCTACTTGGGAGCACAAAGATGCCATGCGGGAAGAGTACCCACAACTTCTTGAATACATTTTTAAATTTTGATTTCTATTGTGTATATGCACTGAAGATAGTTCCAAAATAAGGGGGAGGGGAATGTAATACCCCATTTTTGAGTCCCCATATGAAATAATGTATTATGTTTATTTGTTGAAAGGTTGGAGTTCCCAAAAAATTAAAGAGGCTTGCGTGCCTAGGAAATGTAATGCTATGATCATTATTAATAATGAAATACATGGATGGGTGCAAGACAGATAAGGCCAAGAGTTATAGAGGGCTATGATTCCACGAGAGTGGGGGATTAAGGGGCTTAGTCATTTTATCATATTTTATTTACCCATAATTGGTTAATTAAGAGAAGGGCTTACATGAGCTTCTTGGGGGAAGGCCATGTGGTTCTTGATTCCCAAGTAAATATATAAACCCATCTTGTGGGATGTTTAGGGGTTCTTCTTCATTCACTCTGTTCATTCATTATTCATTATTCACACTCTCTATTATGTTCACTTTTTCACTCATTCATTCTTTTTGTTGGAATGGGAACCTGGGGGGGGGGATTATTGAGGATGAATTCATTATTTGTTGGTTGTAGTAGTGATTGGTGTGTTCCATCCATGAATTAATATCTGCATGCCTGAGATGCATTAGTATGTACTAAATTATATTCACATTTGTGAGTCCTGAGACCCATCATGGATATTCTTGACTAGATGCACTGGAGCCCTGGAAGGAGGTGGACAACTTGATGGACTGTGTGGTAGATAAGGGGGTCCATTCTCTCGGGTTGTGTAGGATGGAGAGAATATAGCTGGTGTTTTTTGGATTGCTATGTGTTGAGGAGAGAGCTTGAGTGTTGACTAGTTTGGGGAAACTGAGTGACACCCTGGAACCATCCTTGTGGATTCATAGCTCTGGCTCGGGGGTGAAATTATTGTTGAGACTTGGAACAACAATGTCTACGATTAGGTGGAACGTCCTTGGTATGCATCCAATCGGTGAACCATTTTGATTAATATAAGTGTTCTATGCCATGTGTTTCGTTTCTTTAAATTTATTGCCGTTGTGTATGAATTATTATCTCTTAGATTCGTATGTTATAACATGCATGCTTGTTGGTTATTGTTATGCATGGCATGTTTAAACATTCGTTATACTGTAGCATGAATATTTCTTGTTGCATGTGTTGTTATCATGTTTCTTTCATGCTTTTAATAATTAAATGGTATCAGAATTCGAATTTCATTTTCGAACAAAGTTTTTGAGGAGGTAGCATGCCCGACCCGGGGGTGGCTCGGTACATTACATCACATCCAATTTCCCCCCTCCCCTGCATTCTCTTACCCCCACACCACATTCTCTTACTCCCTTACCTCTCATTCTTCTTACCCTTCTCCCATACTTAATCATTTTACTACACTTCTTCGGACCTACCCCTGCATCCTCCCTTACCTCGCATTATTCTCACCCCTAATCCACATTACCTCCCATCTCTATTGTCCTTATCCCCATTCCCCTTCACTTAACCATTTTTCCTAAGTTTTTATTTCCCATCTACATCATGACATGCGGCACCCTATTTACCCAATTACATTATGACACATGGAAACCAGTGACACTATGACATGTGGCACCCTATCAAACTGTAACACATGGGATATGACTAGGCATTGACTATATCCTTATTGGGTGAAAACCAGGAATTAATTGGGCATCAAATTGTTTATTAATTTATTAAATTTCCTAAGTAATGAAACATACACTAAAGTCTCCATAGTTTCCTTTGTTCCACATGAGGACTATGGTAAATGTTTCATTATAAACACTCAAAAATTCATCTCCATAATGCATGTGGGATGGATGTTTTTTAAAGGATAATTTTAATTAATGGATAGGATTGATCCACAAAATTGGATGGACGGTTGTTGAGTGACGAACTTTTGAAATTCATAACTCAAGATCTGGACATCGGTTTTGGACAAAATATGCCTTGTTGGAAAGGTAATTCGACGAGGAAGATGATGGAATAGGTTTCAAGAGGTGACATTGGTCATAAATATCTTATAAATTGAAATAATAGTTAGATATTTTTTCATAATTTGCTGATGAATTTGCTTGGAACCTCAACTTCCCGAGCTTATAACTTGAGATCTAGAACTCCAAATTATGCTCAAGAGGACTTGTTCGAAATATGAAATGATGAATATTACATATGGAATGTTTTCCATGGATAATATTTCAATTATAATTCTCAAAAAATTAAAACACAATCCACTTTTGTTAAAGGAAGTCAACTTGAAAACTTGAAAATAAAGTTTATTAAATAAACTTTATTAAAGGAACAAGTGAGCCCTACTTGGAGGCATGAATTTCAATGACATAAAGTCATTAATGAGAATTCAATAAAGTAAAAATTGAAAGTGGTTTACTCCAAAAAGGAATCATGGAAAGTTCTAGAGAGACAAACCCTAACTAATTGAAGAGCATTGAGAGAATATTTTAAAAGGGAAAGAGAAGGCACCAAGAAAAGGTTGGCAGTCAGAAGTTTCTATAGTGGTGAAGAGTTTGCAAGAAGAAAATCTCTATATTTCCAAGATTCAGTGCACTAGTCTACTAAAATATGTCTTTCTACACATAGATTTGGGTCTGAGAAATTCTTTCTCTTGAAAGATTCAGTCATATTGTAACATTTTAGGTCCAAAGGAGCGAAATATCTACTTGTAAAAAGTAGACGTGGTTTATTTCAGTTCATGTGATTGTCATTGGAATATTTTGAGGTTGTTTCAATTTTCTTGCTCTAGACACTATTGAACTTATCATATTGGGTTATTGTTATAAATTTATCATGCAAAGAACTATTTTGGGGCACTACATTAGTGATTTCTCATACTGTGAGTTGAAATCATGTGATTTCAAATGTCTTGCCTATCAATACCATTTTTGGGTTGTAATGTAGTTATCATTTAAAGTTCTTTGAAAACCTATCAATTTCTTCATCTTGCAAAAGTCATCGTAGATTTCAGGTTCAATTTATCTTGCAATAAATAAAGAATGGTTGTTGAAGGGAGATTCCAAAACCTTGTAGACACAAATCTCTGTTGACACACATTATTCATTATTTTCTTTAAATGATTTGATGTATATTTGTATAATTATATATAAGGGTTGATACATTTGCATATACACGATTTCTTGGAATATATTTTAGGTTTTTCTCTTTAGCATTCACCCTTTACATTCATTGTAGAACCATACAAAGAATCTTCCAACATTGCATCCAAAGAGGAGTATCGACTCTATAAAAACGCAGGGGGATTTATATCCTTGTGAGGTTGTTGTTTGGATCTAATCAATATAAACATCAAAAAGACCTAAAAAGGGTTATGGGTTGTTAAATAGTCCTAAATTAGAATTTTCTTCCTAGTATGTCTCACTATGTTGTGTAGTCCAGTGGTATTCTTCTAGTATTCCTTGAGCTAGCATACTCTATAACTTCTCAGTTAACATATTTTCAAGGTTGGCTAGGTTTGGCTAACTTTGTTGCTCCAACTTCTCATCCAACTTCTTATCCTTCTTCTCATCCATCCCATTTATGTTCTCTTGAATTTCCATAATATAACCTTCCACAAAGTCTAACCTTCATGTAGTAAAGAAGATGGTCATGTTTTCTAGGGAAGCATGAGGTGGTTTATAGGTATCCTTCATGGGTGAGTTCTCTGAAAAAAGGTTACTAGATATTGAGGATGAGGAAGTGTTAGGTACTATAGATCTCTGATATATGTGAGACATCCAACAATAATACTTATCCCAATATATTAGGGCACTAACTAAGGAGGTTGAACTATGCCCTTAGCCACACTTGACTACGTAGGTAGTAGAGAGTGATCTCCTTGAGTGTTGTCGTTGGTGTACTATAGAAACAAGATGGATGATTATCTTGTCTAGAATTGGTTTCAAATATATTTAGGGGAATTCCTATACACCCAAGAGTACATGGAAGTGAAATTACATATACAACTATTGTTTGATGTGGTACTACTTACCAACAATGGTTACAAGGGTTTCTAACAATGCGATGTCACTTGTATTTTTTTCGTGTATTCTTACCCAACCGCGGTTTTAACTATTGAATGACAGATCCTTGTGTTATTTAAATATGTCATAACACACACACACACACACACACACACACACACACACACACACACATATTAAATTCAAGAACTCGTTGACCCAAGAAAAATCTCTAAAAATCACCAAATTTATAACTTATTTATTTAAGGTAGGGTTTAAGGTCGAAAATGAAAAATGATCACATTTCTACTATACTTCTCGAATTGGCTATTATGACCTCAATAATGAAATGACATAGATTCTATAGATCTATTGGCATTGATTTGATTGAAATCTGTGCAATCTATCAGAATGTATCCAATCTGTGAAATCTGTGGTCATCATAAAAAAAACCCTAAGAAAAGGGTGATTTTAAATCAATGATATTTCCACCTTTTGGACTCTGCTTTGGATGATTGTTATTTTGAAATTGCATGTTTTTTCAACAGGAATTCAAATCTTGGTCTGGATTTTCTAAATTCTTCATATAAAGTTTCAAAAATTTACCTAAATTCTTACATCCTCTTTTTTTCCTTCAAAAATCAGCAAAAAGGAAAAAAAAATCTCCCACTTTGTGCCCAAAAATTCTTCCACTTCATTCCCAAGAAATATTTATGATCCCAATTGTAATGTATTTAACCCAAAAATTCATATAAATCACATAAAATGTAGAGGAAAAAAAAACATAAGATAAAATAGATAAACCCTGAGAAATATCTCTTGATAGTAAAAAATAGAGAGCTATGTTCACTTGCCTCTTCAAGGGAGCAACCTCCTAGAGAAAAACTCCAATGAAAATAAAAATTCTTGAAAAAATATCACATAACATTCTACTCAATATACAACTATTCATAGAGGATTGTAAACCATGCCAGGGAAGTAGACCACATGTACACCATGCCACACATGATTGTGAGGTTTCTCAATATGGCTACCCCTCTAGGACCTAGGATTGTGGTTTTTCGTTTCAGGGATTCCCCCGATTAGGACCTGTAGTTAAAATTAACAAGAGTTGGAATCCCACCATGGCTATCAAAAAAACTAAAATAAATATTTCCCAGGTAGTAAAAAAGGCTTCTTTGTAGAGTTAACATTTCGTAATTTACTCAAGATATGAGACAAAATAAAATATTTGATTGATAGAATGATTAAGAATAATGAATGATATTTACAATGAATGGACCTCAATTATAAATATATTCTCCAAGATTCCTCTTTGCCTTTTTATGAAGAGATGTGTCTTTTTACTTATTTATTTATTAATTATTTATAAATGTTTACTATTATATTTTTGTATCCCTATCTTATTTTTATATACATAACATTGCCTTCCTCTTCAAAATTGATTTGTCTTCAAAGAAATGATATTACTTTCAAAATATCCTCCAAGCCATTCGTTGAGATACTCATGTTGTGGACATAAGATGAATGTGATGGTAATGTCCTAAGAAAAAACATGGTGTTGGTTGAAAACATGAAGGCCTCCCATAAGACTCGTCTGTAAGCCATTGCGCTTGTATCAAAGAATGCATATCCATACCTCCTAATGTTGAAAATGTCTAGAGTGTGAGAATACATTTGATTGACCTTGAATTATTGGTCCAGGGATAGATGGTATTCTCCATTATCAAACAACTCTAAGATATATTTTTTTATATTTCCAAGATGAGGTCGTAGTTTAATGAATGACTTCCTTTGTCTCCCATAAATTTTATCACCCTCTTCATCTTATCCAAAACTGAGAATATCTCTATCAAATTTATTCTAAAGAAGTATCTCAAGAATGACCTTTGTTTTGAGGATATCCTGTTATTTCTGGATGAAATAGTAGCCATCCTCGTAGTATAACTATGCTAAAAATATTTCAACAATCTTGTTGGACCATTGGATCTCCTTGTTATGACGTTTCTCTACTAGGTTTAGGGTTGTGGGAGGAAAAATGAGAAGAATTTGACGTGATATTATTTTGGCCTATTTTTTATGGGATTTTATCACCGTTTTCCTTAATCGAGACTCTAGTCTCCATACATAGAACTGCACATCCTCATCTCCAAAATTTCCCATTTCACTTCTAGAGATGAGGTTCCTCTTCCATAGATAGTTTCTTGCAATTTTGAGATGCAATGATATTATGCTACCATTGGTGGGTGAGGTTATGGATAATGTAGAAAGCATATTTACAAACCCATTCTAGTTCACATAAGTTTCCTCATTGTAATCATTGTTTTCTTCATCTTCTTCAGCATATGATCAATTGGATTTAGAGTCTTCATCTCCATCTTCATTTTCCTAATTGGATTCAAGGTCTTCATCTTCTAAGTTGTTGGATGTTGTCATTTTTTATTCTTATTCGCTCAACAAGGAATTTGATTCAAAGATACCCTCCATTTTGTTGATCTAGATGACGACTCCTCTAGGGTCCTTACAGTCATATTTCAGTAATTCTTTTTCAATTTTTGATAATCTCTATATTGAAATATTGTTTTATTCATACTTCCAGAAATAATTATTTTTGGTGCTTCTTGATGTCTCTGATCACTTGTATTTTGTGATTATGGACTTTGTCATGGTTTTTGGTAGGCTAAGGCTTCTACAACTAATGCATCTATTTGTCCGGTCAATTGCTCAATTCTTTCACTATGATAATTAAGTATCTTTGGTGTTTCATCCTTATCATCATTTCTTATTTTTAATAGGATGTGACATTGTTTCTCAGACTCCTCTAGCAACTTGTCAATTTTGTCTTCCTTTTCTATTGATTTATTGATTTTATCTCTTAATTATTTTTGTGTTTTTGCTAACTCTTTTTGTCCTTCTCCTAAATCTTTCTGTCCCTTCTTGACATTGCCAAGACGATGTCTTATGTTATTGACTTCATCTCTACACCGATTTAGATCCACATGTAACTTTTCATTGTTAACCATTTTGTCCCTTCTTGACATTACCAAGACGATGTCTTATGTTATTGACTTCATCTCTACACCGATTTAGATCCACATGTAACTTTTCATTGTTAACCATCTTGGGGTTAGACCTTTTCTTTGTAGAACGCACTTTTAATTCACTTTATAAAGAGTATATAAAAAATTGACCATTTTATATAATGTATTTTTATTTACCGAGTCAGTACAAAAATTTTGACCGAGTCAATAAAAAGTTTTTTTACCGAGTCAATAAGTTTATTTTACGGATGGGTAAATATTTTTTTTATGAAGTGATCTAAGAAATACCATGGGCCAAAACCATGGGCTCTAATACCAATGTAGCATACATGTTCGGTAATTTACTCAATATATGAGATAAAATAAAATATTTGATTGATAGAATGGATAAAAATGATGAATGATATTTACAATGAATGGTTCCCGATTATAAATATGGTCTACGTAATGCCTCCTTGCCTCTTTATGAAGAGGTGTGTATTTTTACATATTTATTTATTAATTATTTATAAATGTTTACTATTATATTTTATTATCCCTATCTTTTTTGTATATACATAAAATTCATAAGAAAAAATAGTATACACCTAGTCATTAATGACAACATGTAGGGCCAGTGACCACCTCACACCCAATTCTATATTCTTTCCAAATGTCATGTTACTCTTCCTTTCCACAAAAGTGAGAACATGAACTACAACATGTAATTTATTCCCTTACTTGCCAAAGTATTCTACAGGTGTTACATGGCATGTACAAGTGTCCAAATTGTTTTTTAAGTATCTACATGCATTGCTCGATATAAACAAGTGTTGTGTTAATAATGAACCAAGGGGATGAAGATAGATTATTTTTTTATTAATTTGTTTGCTTATTTATAAATAAACTTTCCCTAATTAACATAACAAGTTATATCCCTTTGGAATCTAGTCAAGCATTTAAGAAACTAAGTGGATATCCCTAAAAAAAGATAGTGTCAACTCTGATATAACAACAACTCTGATACAACAATTGGTGGTGAGAAAAGAGACTCTTCTTCGTTGACCTGACTACATATTTTCTTTTTCTTGTTCTTGTTGTTTAGAGAAAGTGTGTTACAATAGTATGGTAGAAATACGACATATACATCTCCTATTCCAATAATGTAGTCTACAGATGTATATTTTATTGCACTAACATTATAGATGTATATTTTATACCAATAAAAAAATCTTTGGAGTGTTTTCACTTATAGAAATAAAAAATTACGAACTCATTGACATAACCTAAGGAATCAATTGAAGTAGAAGATTTTATTACTCTTAAGGAAAATAAGGATATGCATCTCATGTATCTTACCTAATATAGCTCTTTTAATAATTAAATGAGATCTAATGTAATATTTCTTGTATGTAGTGTCGTTGAATATTTTTTTAATTTTAAATATGGTYTTCATTACAAGATATATAATTGGTTTATCAGGCTGAAAAGCGTATATTTATTGGAGATGGGCATAATTAATGATCTTTTAATTTTAAATTCTAATCTGATGGTTATGCATTGAAGATGCTGACATATTCTTAGTCGTCCTCCAAAATCAATGAGTCAGATTTATTGTTGATAACTTCTTTGCATTTATAAATGCATCAGTTAACCTGATTACTTTTTAACATTTACCTAATCATATTAAGAAATTACTGTAACATCATATGATTGCCATGTTTAAATGATTAATTTTAGAATTCTTCAACTGTCCAGTTTCTTCATGCATGGGCCTCTCGTTTTTACCTAGTTTTTTTTAACCTGGCGTTTTTACTGAATTTTTTTTAACATGAGTTTTTTTTATCGACAGTCTTTCGACATTCACCAACTGCGAGTTAGCAGTTGTGCTAGTAATATAGAATGGCAAATAGTTACTACAACATGTGAGTTTGTTTTGAATTCATCGATGTTGATTTTGTAGATCGCATGTTTTGTCATGTGGCGTGAGGGTATGATGAACTCTTTGCCATCTTTTCGCAAGAAGAGATGATTTTAGGGGCTAAATTTCGTTCATGGGCTAATTTTCCATAGTTTTTCCAAAAATGAGATTCGCTATTTTAAAAATGGTTCGCCCAAATTCTATAGGATAAAATTATTTTACCTTTAAAATTGCCAAAATTTTATAAAAACTATATAAAATCCTTAGAAATTTGAATATTTTTACAAAAATATCACCAAACGTTTATAGTTAGCATATGAAGGATTACTAGGATTCACCAAGGTTTCTACATTTTAAAATAAATTTCCATCCTTAAAATCATCCCTACATTAGAGATCAATTAAAATAATATTGCAATACATTTTTATGGATTTACATCAACTCTTCTACCATATGTTCATGAGATTTTGTAGCATTTCAATTAAGATAACAAGGCCAGCTGCAAAGGGAAGCAAATTCCTGCCAACTGTGGAACTCTATTAAATGCATAGATCCAGTACTCATCAAGTCCATGCGAACATAGGAAGTCTATTAGATGCATAGAACTAGTCTACAACCCAACTTGATGAGTAGATCAAAATTTTTCAAAGAAAATAATAAATTTATTGTGTTTATCGTTTTATAAAATAATGATTCATTGTGTGGTTCCCAATCTTCATGTAGTCGAGCCTTTATTTATATTCAAAAAATTTCAAAGATAGCAACATCAGCAAGAACAACATAAGGGTGCCATTGAGAATAGACACAAAAGGCACATGCCTTAACCTGTAGCCCTCCTACTGTTGCCAGCCAAACTACACTTTTTCAATTGGATGGATTAAGAAGCAAAGTTTCCTGCTCCAGGATCCAGGATTAGATGTTGCTTCAGAGTGCTACAACTATGATGTGTTTATATTTTCCACACCCCTGGAAAGCAAGCACTTGTTGTTGCATGGGAAATCAAATGGCTCCAAGTCAGCCACGTTCTTTTGGCTCCTCTGGTACCATGACAACATTTGTGAGCTCTTCCTCACTCGTTTTGTGCTATACCCTTCAGGGAGCATACTAATTCCACGTGATTATAACCTGTTCATTCAGATGGAGAATTAATAAATTGTACAGAGTTTGCTATGTTAAACATTTTTATATCTTCTTGTGTTTTTTCCTAATCACTAACAATAAAACTTACCGGTAATGACCACTGGACAGATTATGAGGTGGGTGCGCTAAGCTTATGGAATTACACGTGATTATAACTTGTTCATTCGGATGGAGAATTAAGAAACTATACACAGCTTGCTATGGTTAAATTTTAATATTTTGAAGGTGAAAAATGATGGAAAAGTTAGATTAAACTGTGTACAAATTTTCTATGGAAAAATGTAATTATTTTAAAAGTTTGAATTATTGATGACTTACATATGCGTGCTTGTGCAGAAAATCATCAATGTTCTTGGTGGGATTCCAAATATGGCGCAGCCATTTATCCTCGACAATGTCTCTTCCCAACTCTTAGAGGTATTGCTTGTGCACCCACAGATCGTTCGTAGCCTGAAAA
>JASDQU010014847.1:85935-99736 GCA_032191745.1 Picea mariana
GCTCCTGAGGACAAATATTCATGAAACAGGGGACATTGTTCTTTATCATGACCTTCGGATCTGCATCTTACACACCAGATATCTTCTCTTTTTTCCTTCCCCTTGTCCTTCTTCATATCCTCAACCTGCAGAGATAAACTAGTCAGCTGGCTTAAGATCTGGCTCATGCCTGAGCTAGATTCTCCCATAGGTGTTGATTCAAGCTTCATGAAGATCTCCAAATCTTCTGCCTATGATGCAATCTTCTACTGCATCAGGGGAACTTTGATGTGTGGTAAAAGAGCAGCGATGAACCATTCTTTGTTCTGCTCATCTGGGATATTAAAAGTCAATCGGCATGTTAGGGTCTTGAATCTCTGATCGAACTCCCAAACAGGTTCGGCTGCCTTCTGTTTGATCTGATTTAGCTCAGTAATACACTGTGACTCCGACTTAGGTTTTTTAAACTCTTCAACTAGCATGTTCTTGATCTCAATTAGTGGCTTAGGCTGCGCAAGTCCTTGGACAAGCTTCATGTACTAGTTCAACATGCGATCCCTCAATGTAGTGCTAAATTGGTTTCTTTTAACAACTTCATAGGTAATATTTTTAATGTTCCATACAACCTCGCATAGGAACCAATGCTAATTAGGATCTTTAGATCCATATCCTTTAAAGATAGGGAGCCTCATCTCGTCTTCCATATAGCTACCTAGGTTTCCTGTCTGAGTAGATGTTGAACTACTAGTAATAGTAGTCTGAGGACTCTGGTGATTTGGAATATTTTGATTACTTAGTGTTTCTGAAATAACAAAAGGATTGATATTACTTACTTCAGTGGTCTATGCAGTTCCTGATGTCTCTGGCTCGTTGTGGTGATTTTTTTCATCTTCCTCTTCCTCTTCTCTAGTTGGTTCTGAATGTTCTTCGTCTATCAGATATGCCTCTTCTCCACTGTAAAAACCCTTGTCTCCATAGTTTTGCTTGAACAGGTTCTCAAGGTGAACCCCTTGAAATACTTTCCCACTACGCGTATGTCTAGCCTCTATGTCGCTATCGCTGTTTGAATTCTTGAACATTAGCATTTTCGGATCCAACCAATCTACTGTATCTTCAAGACGTTCTTTTCATGCAACAACATCTTGATTCTTAGCTTCATAAATTGTAAAAATTTTCCTCTGGGTCCTTTGAAGAAGTATCTCTCATCCTGGCTATATGATTTTGTTCTGTCAACAACAAATTTGGTGATATACCCTCCAATTGTACTATCGAACCAATGATCTATAGCCCTTGATACAACATTGTCGACTCTCTTAACCTTCTTAATCAACTCCAACGTCTAGACCACAGGAGGTCTAGATATCAACTCAAACTGGGTATCGGCTAACCTAGCTAACCACTCGTATAGCTCTTGATGGATTCCTCCAAAGAAGATCTCATGAATATCGGTGAAGATGTGTCTCTGCAGCCAACCTTTAGTACTTAGCTTAGGGTTCTTATTTTGGGCTTCCGTAAAGTCCCTCTCTTGATCCTCTATCCACTTCTGAATCTTTGTCTTCGATGGGAACCACCTTGACATTCCCTTACATAGATTCCTGTCCCAACAACGGAACCATTTGTTGGCAGAGGGGAAGACCCGAGGTTCACTCCAAGAGTGCACCAACAAGCCCTTTCAACAACACCTACGAAGAAAATGAGTTCTCACCCAAAGCATCTTAAGAGAGAGGTTGCAGGACATGGATGTCTACAACTAGGGGAATATCAAGTGGATCTATCACAACAACAATGCAGCATTCATATATCACTTATCAACTATGTCTATCCTGCACAACTATAGATCTGTTCTAACATAAGACTGCAAATAACAATATAACAATGACAAAGATCCAAGCATCAATCACACATATGACATAAAATATATGTGGTTCACCCTCTTTCTAGGGCTACTTCCACAGAACTATGCTTATGATTTATTAAGGAAAAGCATACAGTTCTTATATGCACTCCCAACGAGCAAATATTCTTTCTTCTCTCTCTTCCTCTCCCTTTCCTGTGCACCCAACTATAGGACTTGACCTTCACACACAACTGAATATCTCACAATACAATCCTCTCTCTTCACAACAAAGCTATAACAACCAATATCAAATCAATACACAATGACCAACAACACCACCCAGGTCCTCTTGACCTTTATTTATACATTGCAATCCCTCACCAACAACCTTAGGTCGAAACCTAGGTGCCAAAACCCTAGATACCAAAACCCTAGGTGTCTAAAACCCTAGGTCAACTTGACCCTCCTTTTCTGGACTTCACCAGCCTGTCTTTCCTTCTTCATCGTGCGGTGCTCCAAAGCATCCAATGATGGATTTCTCTACTTGTTGAGTTGTCCACGATCCTTCTTTCTTGTTGATCTGTCATCGCTAATCTCCTGGTCCAACGGCTTGCTTTTTCGCACTTTTCTCCATCTTTCCTGCTCTTTTGCTCACTTCGACTCAGTGACAATTACTGTGTCTCCCGTGAAGCTCGCATTTTACCTTTCCTTCCTTGTTCTTCACTTCCTTCCATAACCAAGGGCCAACAACACCTTGTGAGTCTTCATGGCACCATGCAGAGGGTCTTCCTAGTCATTTCAACTACAGCCTTTGCTACCATTCATTTAGTCATGATGTGGTCTCTTGTGCCTCACTCGTTCGCTCGTAATTCTTACAGCTAGACCTCTCAGGCTCTTTCTTCCATTCATTCTGTGACTGATCTCTTGTGCGACTTCTCCTAGTTTTCTCTCTTGCTGTGGAGCTCATTGTTCATCATGTTGCGACCTCGGGGCAAGCCAAAGAGGGGAGCAGACTATTACAAGGCCCGGGGAAGGAAATTGCCCACCTCAAACTCTCCTTGCAAAGTTGTCAACCCCCCTCTAGCCATTGTCAATCACCCCCATGAAGAGGTCCATCCCCCTCCTTTGGCTCCCCCAAAAGTAGTCTTCCCCCCTCCTTTGGCACCTGTAATTGTGCCCGCTCATGATCAGCCACCCTGTGACCCCACTCCTGACCTCTCTCCCCTCTCGACCCCTACAGATGTAGGGTCCAGTGGTCCAATTTGCTTGAGAATTCACTTGGATACATGCCACCTCACCCTTCTCCCCCTCGACATCCCTCTTTTCCACCCTCCCCTCCTCGCCCCCCACTCACCACCTCTCATCCCTTCTCCCCTATGAGATCCTCCTCCTCTTCTCCGCTCTCCTCCCTCCCCAATCCTCCCTATGCCAAGTGTGAAGATCGAATCGAGCTCCTGAACACCTTGAGCACTATGAAAAGATTTTTGGAGGATATCAAATTGACAATGCTTGACGTACAGAAGAGGGAAGCTGACCGTTGGACCAGAGTGGACGCCCTGATGATTTTCCTTCAAGATCTTTGATAGACCATGGTTGACCATGGAAAAGAAAAATCACAGACGAAACAGGTTTTTGTAGGGCCGCGGCTAGGACCAAGTTTCTAATGTGTTATCATGCTTTCTATTTCTAGTCTTAGAATCTCTACCTCTATTTTTTTTTTGTACACTGTTAAGTATTTCGGCCCTGCGCGAACTCGTAGCATAGTTTACGTACATTTTCATGACATTGGTAACAATGGTTTTCCAGCTGGGCACCTTTGCCACCTTTGATTTTGGACAATTTATGTGGTGGTTTCCCACATGAGCACCATGACCATGTGCCTAATTGTATCACAGACAACTGTATTTTTTTGACAGGAATTAATACCAACCCAAATTTACCAAAAAAAATAAGTGAGTTAGCCCTAAAATAAGGAAAGTGGTTTAAGAGATTTTAGAAGGTAAATAATAAAGTGAAGTGATGATTGTACTATAAGTAAAGTGGATACAAAAGAGATTATTTAAATAATAAATTTAATGGAGAATTTACTAAGTGGACAAGTGGTTAGAAGTGGGTCATCCCTATAATAAGGAAAGTGGGTTAAGATGATTAAAAGGTAACCCCTTGAGGAAACTACATAAAAGTATAAATAAGAGGAAAAGGTCTCTCATTTTAATCAAACTTGAGAATATTGAATATATACAAGTGAATGAGGTAAACAAAGGATATCTAAGCCTAATTTCAGAGGGAAGGTGAAGTAAAAAAGGTCGAAATTCAAGGGAGGATAAATTATTTTGATGATGCTTTCTAAGGTATGTTATTTACAGGTCATCTCACCATTTTCGAAATAATTTTTTTTCTAGAATGATTCAGATCTTGAAATTGGGCGGTCGATGAGGAAACATATCCAAGTAGTTGTGTTCAAATTTTCATCTTGTGGGTCGTTGAATTTTTGGAGTTACACTCCGTGGAAAATAGGGCCTGTGGCTAGTCCTGAAACTAGTCTAAAACAAGTGTTTCAGGTAAAAAATTCATATCTTCTTCATTAAAGATCCAAATTCAGTAAGACCAAATGTATTGGTTATAGTACATTCTTTAGTTTGTTGTGTACGCTTTTCATATATATAGATAAAATATTCCATGTGGGGCATTCTCTACAAGTTCAATCTCTAGAATAAGCCAAAATTCAACAAGGTAGGCCATTTTTACTATAACTCATTTTCTAAGAGGTTCCAAGTAGTGAAATCTAGCGGAATTGAATTAAAGATACTGAAGAACATTGTGTACCATTTCCATATCTTTATTCATTACATGTACATAGTTATGATTATTGCAAGTTAGGGTTGTCGACTAATCCAAAACTAGTCATGTGAGACTAAAGTAAAATTTGATGAAAATTCTAGTCTCTTGTTGAGGAAGGTTTGAAGGTATGTGATCATATACACCAGTTCTATTATAGAGTTAAAAATAATATTTGGATGATGAAATTGATGAGGTATTTTGGTTGAGTTTGAGGTACATGTTGGTGCATGGTTGATGCACTTGTTTATGGTACAGGTTGATTACAAGTTGAGGTACAGGTTGGTGCATGGTTGATACACTTGTTTATGGTATAGGATGATTACAGGTTGTTTGGTATAGGTTGGTGCATAGTTTATGCACTTGTTTATGGTATAGGTTGATTACAAGTTGATTGGTACATGTTTACAACAATATATCTCACAGTGATAGTGTGACAGTGGTTCCATCATTCCACTTTTATTTTAGGGCAGTTGGACGAGGCAAGGACAGGTGATTGTAGCCACCTTCCGGTTGTAGCCAGAGAACATAAGGGGTTGGAACCTCCTTCTAGTTATATCCAGAGAATTGGGGAGTTGGCTCTTCCTTTAGGTTGTAGCCTGAGAAACTAGGGGGTTGGAGATTCCTTCTGGTTGTAGCCAGAGAATTCGGGAGTTGGAGCTTCCCTCAAGTTGTAGCCTGAGAAAATAAGGGGTTGGAGCCTCCTTATAGTTTCATATGAAAAACAAAGGAAGTTGGTGCTTCCAATTAATTTAATTATTAAAGACATATAAGAAAAAAAAATCATGGTTTTCTCCTGCTTTGGGTTTCCAGGTAAAACACTAGTGTATTGTGTATTGTGTACGTGTATGATTTCTCATTTGTTCACTATTTATTTAATTTGAAACTATTGGATGATAATGCTACATTGATATAACACTTTAATTTTATGGTGAGAAAGGATTAAATTTATCTATTATTGATTCACGCCCCCTCTCAGTAATCCAAGAATTGGTATCAGAGTCGGTTCCTTGAGGAAACAATTTAACCACTAGAAGGAGATCATGGATTATTCTGAGAATTGAGTACCAATGTTTAATGATCAAAATGGTTTAAAGTATGATATGTGGAGTAGAAGGATGAAAGTATTTTTACGGGCATAAGGACATTATATTTGGCTATCAGTTGTTACAGGATATGATAGTTCAAAAAGGGAAAAGACTACAACCAAGAAGGAATTGAAGAAGAATAAAAAAATAGCAATGGATTTCTTCTGGGAAGAATTACCTAATCTGGTAAGAGAAAAGGTTGGTAAATGTTCATCAACTAAAGAACTTTGGGATAATTTACATGACATATATTCTTCACCCATTGCAGATTCATAAAATGCCAAAGAAGATGCAGATACAGATCAAGAAGAATTATTTTCACCATGTCAAACATATTCAGAAGATGAAGAGTACATAATCACCAGAGGTATGTTGTTATTCTTTAATTGTGAAAAACACAGACATCTTGAAATAGAATGCCATGAAGGAAATGAGACCGAAAAAATAATTGAAAAATAAGACAATTACGAAGTAGAATTGACTAGTGCTTTAGATGAACTAAGAGAAGAAAATAAGTCACCCAAGAAAGAATTGATGAAACAAAAGGAAAGTGTTCACATTTTTTAAGAAGCCCAACATGTCATTGAGAACTTAAGAACTATTGGCCCTTGACCAAGTTTTGGGAAATTCTTGGTCATGTTGACCTATTTTGGGACTTTGACAGCCTGTCGAAGGAGGATCGCAAGATGAAGCAGAGATCACAAGATCTCGGTCCCTTTTTGGGTTTTTGGGAATATGTAACGAGAATGGAATGCCATCCCATGGGTTTACCCATGTTTAGGCCTATTTGTTAATATATAAATAGATGCTTATGCTAGATGGAAGAGAAGTGGAGGTGCATCTATGTGATGTGAATGTATGCTAAGTGCAAGTAGAGTCTGTAAGTGCTTTTTGCATGACTGTAAGAGACTTACAGAGCTAAGTGTAGGTCCTTGTAGCAGATTGTGGAGGCCTTAGTGCTATAATGCAAGGAAGAAGGATCTAGCGAGCTACGTAGATCTTTTGTCCTATGCGGAGTAAGGGTTTTGAGGCTATGTGATTGTAACTGATTGAATGAAGACAATAAAGAATAAGAGTTGGTGGACGCAGCCCCAGGGTGGGGGTGAACCACGTAAATATTGTGTTATGATTCTTTGTGCTTTGTCTTGATGTGTTCACATGTTATTTGCTAAGTGCTTTGGTGTGCTTATTGTATGCGAGAAAGTTAGATCTGATCTATATGGTTATGCTTAGTGCTTGATCTGCTCGATCTGATCTATTTACCTATGCTAAGTTCTTAAATACATTAGATCAGTGTGGATGTTGCGAAGCTTTGTTTTATTAAGGAAGTGGATATTGATTGCATATTGGAATTGACGATGCTAATTTCTTTATTAAGTAGTACAATCACATATTCGTGTCCCAGCTAATGTTGTAGATACCTGAGTCTTGCAACCACCCCTACCTCTACCTCGGGTGAGACTTCATCTACTTCGCAGATGTTGCAGAAAGGGCCAGTAGTTAGGTTTTTGTTGGTGCACTCTTGAGAGTTCAACCCTGGGTCTGCCCCTGTACCAACAAATGGTTCTGTTGCCGGGACCTGAAGCTGTGATTGTTGGGAACTGAGAAAGAAGAAACTTTGTGCAAAGATTCATCCTAAAATTGTGAAATCTTTGTGCATAGATCTTTCTCTCTAGTGCACAATATTCTACTTGATTTACAATCTTTGTTCTCTAAGAAAGGTAAAAGTGAGAATTTCTGATTAAAAGAGGTAAGATCTGAAAGCTTTGTTCTCTAAGAAAGGTAAGAATATTGAAAATTTTTAGATTTGAAAACATTGTGCTCTGTAGAAGTAAGATAAGTGGAAATTTTTGTTTCTAGAGTATGGATCTAGGTATGTTTAATAGACTTTGTCCTAGATTGAAAACTAGGGCACTAATAGATTAAAGAAGGCTTGATATGAGTAGATATGATAAGAATAGTGAAAGATATGTTATACCTATGCATAGAAAGAATGTTTGGACTAATAAATCGATGCAGGATCCTAGAAAGAATTTGTTATAGGTTAGCTCGTCTGCTCATAGCACACCGTACAGGAGAAGCTGGGGATCATTTAAAATAAAGAGAGGATTAACCCTATGTTATTGTTGCATAAGACCAGGACATCTTGCTAAGGAATGCCCTAGGAAAAGACCTAGTTGACTTTGTTGCAAAGCTATGGAAAATGAAGTGTTGGATTTCCTTAGAATGATTGCTAAGATGGAAGAAATGAATCTGAATAAAGAAAAACCTAAGACAGATCAAAAAATGGCAGAACCCCAGAAAGAATCAGAGAAAGTATTGCTGCAAATAAATGAAACCTTGAATGACCATCGACATGTCAGACTATCAGAGATCTTCAAGGAAAAAAAATGCATTGAAGTAAGAATAGGAGACTTCGACATTGACTGTATTCTGTATGAAGAAACAAAGGTGTATGTCATGACAGAAATAACTTGGGAAGCCATAGGGAAGCCTACTATGATTCCTTCATTAGGAGGAATAGGATTATTCAGAGGAAAGCTAATAAACCTATGTGGGAAGCTCGCTCGCATACCTATGAACGCTAATGGAACTTCGACAAAAGAAGATTTTGAGATTATTAAATTTATTGAAGATGACACCCCATTTACCATGTTACTAGGAAAACAATGGATTGATAGAGATCAAGCCAGACGAAAGGAAGAAGAAGAAGTTTTGGAGTAGAAGAAACAAGAGTTAAAATATTTCATGACAAGAAGGATCGCACAATTGATTGAAGAACATGAGAGCAGATCAAAGAAAGTTAACACTAGTAATGCAGATGTCAAAGCTACAAGAACATTAGAAGACCCACAGAATACCCAAGTACCTACCCCAGACATATACAAAGTATTATCCAGGAACCCTAGGGAAGAATCTCAACAGTGCAAAGTGACTATGACCAAAGAAGATAAGAATCAGAATGGAAAAATAACTACCGAGACAAAGCTCACTGGAAAGAAGGCTAGAAAGCTAAGTAAGAAGAGAGCTAAGATTGAAAAGTTGTAGAAGGTTCCAGAGGGAACTTCGCAGAAGAAAAAATTACAAAATGGGAACTTCGCCGGGATATCAGAACAACGACACATGGAACTTTTCCATGACGAAGCAATATAGCCGTTGGGGACATTATAACCATTCGATCGATGCTCCAAATAGGCAGAAAGGAAATTATGGTTCTTTATTAGACTGTTGGACTATGACATAACAAAACTAACAAGATTTAATGGAGTCTCATACCCATTGCAAGCGAACCATTTTCAAGTTCACTATTTATCCCGCCGCGCCACGCACCGAGAACACTTTTGCTAATTTAGAATTCAAGCCCGAAGACTAAGCTGATTTTATATAGTCATCATCGCACTCTTGCTCTCTATCTGAGTACTATGTCTAAGTTGTTCCCCGAACTCGCGATTGTTCACCCCTAGTGCGTATGTCAGAAGAATTGAGTGTCGCAGAGAAAGTTGTTGAAGAAGTTTTGATTGACTTGATGACTGAGAAAGTCATGTCAATGTCTAAAGGTATCTAGGCTTCATCCTCAAGAAAAGTGCAAGCGTCTTCGTCCACTGCTCGAGCTGGACCATCCTGGCCAGTCGATAAAAAGTGAACCAAGAACAGAGACGATCTCATGAATGCTAAGTTGATTTTGAGCATTTTACCCGCCTATCTACCACCTCTGAGTGATGCAATCAATCAAGACAGTGTGCTTAGAAAATTTGAGTACACTTTGGTCACTGCATACCTCTTGAAGGGGATACACACAGTTTGTGCAGATCAAGAAAAGATTGCAGTGTTAAAGTTTAGTGAATTCAACCTCAGCGACAGGAAGGTCTACAACATGCTTGCCCCACATAAGTACCTGACCAGAACAAAGGGAAAGAATTCAAAGGTAGTTCCCTAGTCATGGACTATGAACCTCGTGCAGTCCACACTGCTCAACGTCATGAAGATTTCTCACTTTGGAAGGCCCCAAGAAGTGAATGCATGTGTCAAGCTGTTGTTGTCCTGTTACCATGGCAGATACTTGTGGTTAAACCGTCATATCACAGTGGATCTGAAATTGATCAATCAGATCACAGGGATGAGCATGCAAGGACCCGACCCATAAGATTTCTATCCTGGAAAATCCATGGACCGCGCTCTCGCACAAAGGATCAAGGAAAATTACGAAGATGTCAAGAAGGGCACGTGAGGCTACCAGGTAGCCTTTATTCAGAGTGTCGTAGTGTTCCTTTCCTATCAGTTGATTGCAGGAAAGTTAGTCCGCAAGAATCGACCCACCCAAGTGACTGGTTTTGTAGTCGACCTTGTAGGGAAGTGCGTAGAGGGCCTACAAATGAATTGGGAAAAGTACTTGGTGAACCAGTTGGAACTGGACTGCAGGGAAGCACAAGATCAGGGATATGAATTCCACTTCAGCTAGATTTTGATCCTGGTCGCTTTCATCTCATGGTAGATGCCAGAAGGTACGACCTTCCCAAACACCGAGCCCTTTGAACCTTTGGCTGTGAATTTCAGTACACTGTGGTATTATAGTGACATGAACAAACAATGGAAGTCAAATGTCATATTACACACATATTAAAACTAGCTAAAGACAACCATCCATTCTAAGCCTCGCATCATGCCAAATAGTCTCCACAGGTTTCGGTCTTTAATGAAATTTACCATAGACTGCCATTTCATTTATATTATAGCGTGCACTGATAAGCACAAGCAAAAACTTCAATCTTACTACAAGATGATAGAGGAGGACTTAGAAGAAATCACGGAGGACTGGTTGGCGGACCTCCTCATTCCAGCAGACCCTGTGGAGATATCAGATATAGACAGTCCAGAAACTACGAAGGATACACGGACCTAGAAGGACGAAGAAAAATGAAGAGGTTCAGGATTTGGACAGTGCATCCACAAAGACAGCTTCCATATCACCTGAGAAAGGTGGATATGGCAGAGAGATAAATGGCGCAGAAGTTGAATATAAGTAAGGTGAGGTTACACTACCTAGAGACAAGGAGGATTCATCAAAGAAAAGGAAGGTTTCCCCCCTGAAGCCTTCTTCCCAAAATAAATCGAGAGCATCTATGACAAAAATGCAGACTACTCTCACCTCAGATGACTTCGATTTCACTGTAGCAACACTAAACGATGCTTCGCTGGAGATAGAAGAGAATCAAGAGGCTCAGCATAAGGAGATATACAATCTAATTAAGGTTTAACTTCAAGTGGTGCAACAGGCACTTCAATCTAGCTGCGCAGTCTCCACTGCGCCTCTCCCATTGGAAACACTAGAACTGGGAGATGAGTCAGCTCAACTCCACCAAATTGTTGACACAGTCGAAGCTCACCTTCAATGAGCAAAGGAGGAAACAACACAAGCCACCCAGGCTTTAGCACAAGTACAAGAAGACCTTATAGAGCAATGCAGTATTGCGGAACGGGAAAAGCTTGCTCTCCAAGAAAAGTGGGATGAAGAAAAAGTCGAGCTATAGAAAGAAAAGGAATAGTTGCTCACGGAGCAACTCAAAGTAAAGGAAAGGGTCAAAAGAGCACTTCGCTCTGTGACAGTCGTCGAAGTAAATGCCGAAGAGAGAGTCCCACAGCAGGTGGCACAACTTGAAGAAGTGATTCATCAACTACAACAATACATAGCATATTTGGAGCTACGCGCAGTACTTATGACCTCACAAGATGTAAGAGATCAAAGGGAAGCAATTTCCCGCAGTGCAGTTGACATACTAAAAGATATTTCCCTAGAATGCAAGCAGCTGAGTAACTACAGTGCCCAAAAATATGAGAAGCTCGTTGAGAATCCAAAATTGCAGGCACTAGAGTCGCAGCTCCAAGAAGTAAAGCAGCACACAGACACACTACAGGCGCAGTTGAAGGCCCTGTCAGCTATAGACAGAATGAAGAGGTCTCAAGAGAAATGCACCACCCAATAACATATCCATACGATCCAGAGAAAAGTTATGGAGATAACTCAGAAAATCCAACCTATACAAGATAAGGCCTATCACTTGTTTACAGAGGTTTAAAGCCAAGGAGTAGAGCTAGAACAGGTTGTCACCACAAAATAACAGCGCCTAGAAGGGCCAGTGAATGACGGAGTGATCTAGGAGTTCATCAAGCAAGAAGCCATAGCAAAGCAGCAGGTCGAAGAAGCTCAAGGCGTTTGAGGCAGAATTAGTCAGACCAGAATGACTCTAGATGAGTCACAGGTGAGTGTTAGGGGCCTATTGGCCCTTGACCAAGTTTTGGGAAATTCTTGGTCATGTTGAACTATTTTGGGACTTCGACAGCTTGTCAAAGGAGGAGCGCAAGACGAAGCAGATATCACGAGATATCAACCCCTTTTTAGGTCCTTTTGGGTTTTTGGGAATATGTAACAGGAATGGGATGTTGGCCCATGTGTTTACCCATGTTTAGGCGTATTTTGTAATATATAAATAGATGCTTAGGCTAGATGGAATATAAGTGGAGTTGCATCTATGTGATGTGAATGTATGCTAAGTGAAAGTAGATTATGTAAATGCTTTGTGCATGACTGTAAGAGACTTACAGAGCTAAGTCCAAGTCCTTGTAGCATATTGTGGAGGGCTTAGTGTTGTAATGCAAGGAAGAAGGATCTAGTGAGATGCACAGATCTTTTGTCCTGTGCAGAGTAGGGGTTTTGGGGCTCTATGCTTGTAACAGATTGACTAAAGATAATAAAGAATAAGATTTGGTGGACGTAGCCCCAGGGTGGGGGTGAACCACATAAATAATGTGTTATACTTCTTTGTGCTTTGTCTTGATGTGTTCACATGCTATTTGCTAAGTGCTTTGGTGTATTTAGATAGATCTACTTATGATTTGTGCTTACTATATGCGAGAAAGTTAGATCTGATCTATATGGTTATGCTCAGTGCTTGATCTGCTCGATCTGATCTATTTACCTATGCTAAGTGCTTAAATACATTAGATCAGTGTGGATGCTACAAAGCCCTATTTTATCAGCGAAGTGGATATTGATTGCATATTGAGGAACTGACGATGCTAAGTGCTTTATTAAGTAGTACAATCACAGATCTATGTCCCAGATAAGGTTCCAGACACCTGAGTTTTGCAACCACCCATACCTCTACCTCAGGTGAGACTTCATCTGCTTCGCAGGTGTTGCTGAAAGGGCCGATAGTTAGGGGTTTTTTGGTGTGCTCTTGAGTGTTGAACCCTGGGTCTGCCCCTGTTCCAACAAGAACTCAACTAGAAGAAACCAGAAAGATCAAAGAAAATCTTGACTATCAAAAGAAGTATTTGGAAGCCAACATAGCAACATAGACAGAAGAAGCAGAAATGCGAGAGAAGATATTGGCAGATCATCTTAAGGAAAGAAATAACGATCTAAACCAGCTTGAGGAAGAGTTTGGACAAGAAGAGAAAGGACTTGAAAAAGAAATAATCACATTAAAAATTCAGCTTGAAGAAGTGAAAAGAACAGAAGAAGTCATAAAGTCTCAAATAATAAAGAAAGAAGAAGAGGTTAGGAAGCTTGAAGAAGAAGTTGTCACATTGAGAAGTAAAATCATCAAGCTCAACAAGAACGTTGAAGAGACAGAAACATCCACATTAGTTATAGAGAATGAAGAGAAGCACTCTAGGTTGCTAGAAAAGAAGAATGAAGAAAATAGAAAGAGTTATTTAGAAGCACTCAAAGGAAAGAATAATGGTCAACCAGAATCTAAGAAAACTATTGAAGATACATCTTCAAGAAGACCATCCATGTTCAAGCCACAAAGAAGCTTCAATCATGATCATGATCAGTCAAGGCAGAAATTTAAAAGAACTATACCACAAATAAGATCATTCACTCACATGCATGCAAATTTCTTTTATGGTCATTGTTTTTATTGTACTAATTTTGGACATAAGGTTGCAGATTGCAGGGATTATAAAAGAAATGTTCAAACAATAAATTCCTATGTGGCCCCACCTGACATTGAATGTTACAAATGTCATAACTATGGACACATAGCTAGTGATT
>JASDQU010014847.1:121324-135683 GCA_032191745.1 Picea mariana
TACCCAAATTTCTATACTAGGACCTCGTCGAGGACATGCACTGAAAAATTGATCAAGAGCAGCCTGCTTTGATACCACTGATCCAGATTATTTTTCGGCACGAAATGAGAGCGGAGATATAATAAATAAATGCACAGATATATCATGGATATCCAATAATATAACCAAAATGTATCAAAGATGAAACCATAAACACAGATATACAGTAATACATGATTCTATTAATGAAAGAAATGTACAGAGACTGTAAAAATAAAGAGTGAAAGACTCGCTAGAATGGTGGCAACTTATCTCTAAGAAGAGATGTGATGACTACTCGCATTCGCAAGAAGATGATTATTACAATGAGGCTCCAAAGGCCTTTTTAACATAAGTAAAATCCAAAACCCTAATCCCAGAAGATGAAAATCCAAAAGGTTTGCAGGCCTCGATGGGGGTAGTTGATACATCAACTTCCCGGGGGCGTAACTTTTGCATACGATATTTGTTTGGGGCGCTTGATACATCGTTGGAAAGATCTATTTGAGGAATACACTTGTTGACAACAAATATCAAGTTTGAAACGAACTCATATTCGTCGGATGTTTGATGCCCAAAAAACGTCGTTTAGGGCCTCAAAACGGCTCCGAAAGTTGAGGACCCGAAAAACTACCAAAAATAGTAAATTACCAAAATTGCCAGAAAATTGTTTTGAGCCAGTTGGAAAAGGTGGGTGGCCACTGATATCCACCTGGATCGTCGTTTCTATGAAATAAATACCTCTCTATAAAAAAAATAATCCCATATTGGTGAAGAGATGTGGCTTACAATAACATATAAGCTCCAATATACCATGATCCATATGAAAATGGGGGAAACCACAAGGGAGTGGTACCTCTTACTAAAATAATGGTTGATTGATTGTGGTGTGAATATTATTGTTGCTCAACCTCTCCTCTTCCCTATGTGCAAGAAGTAGTACTCTATAGTAATACACCTAATCCTATTATTTCCCCTCCCCTTTACCATGTATCCAATTCACTTATTACTAATAGTTATAGATCCCTAATTAAAAGAAATACAATTCCACTTCTTACTAATATGTACAAAACTGTAATTAAAAGATAGAAATGGTATTATATAAACATAAAGTAAGAGAAACTTTTACAACTCTCTAAGTTAAATCCTAAGAATTTTTGGTGGAAAATTCTAACTCATAAAACTAAAGAAAAAAATAAGATCCCTTTTAGGGATCTTATGAATTTTCTAAGGCCAAGGACAACATTAAAACCCTTTATGTAGATGAAGAATATTTTCCTTTAGAAGACATATAACTTGGGGTTAAGCAGTTTGCAAAAGGGAAAACTAAGGACATTGAAGGATACCATGTAGAATTCCTAAAAATTGGAGGGCCAATCCTCACTCCTCACATTCATAAGATCTTCAATTTAACAGCTAAGAAGGGTTTCCCCAAACCCTAGACTCAAAGCCTCATTGTTCCTATTTTTAAAAGCGTGGATAAAAATAATCCCTTTAATTATAGGACCATTATTATTACCCTATTTTAGCCAAGTTATATGGAATTATTTTGGCAAGGAATCTATCAATGTATGGCTAGAAAGACACATAAAAAGAGTTAAAGGACAAACCATATTTAGGAGATATCATTCATTTATGGGCCACCTTGTTATTCTTAGGATCATTGCAGAGGAGTGTCAAAATAATAAAACCAATCTTTTGTGTTGTTTCATTGAATTTAGAAAAGCATTTGACATCGTGCCTAGAACTAACCTTTGTAATATATTGGAAGAGCTAAAATTTCCTTTCGAGTTAAGATTTTCTATGATAAGGATGCAAAGGAACATTATTTCCAAGTTTCAGAACATTGATGGCTGGTCAAAAGAAATTAGTTGTGATATAGGAGCTAAGCAAGGTTGTCCCATATCCCCTACCTTTTTTGGAAAAATGTCGAGAATTTAGAGGGTTGTTCGGAGAAGCAAGATTTGTTTGCACATCTCTAGTTGGAATAGTCATCATCCTTCTTATTTTTGTTGATGATATTGTTCTTATTATGAGAATTCCCTATGATCTCCACAAGCAACTAAAAATTCTCAAGGATTTTTCTTTAGTATGGGTATGACTATTAACATTGACAAAAAAGGCTATGACAATCAAATCCAAAATGATCATTTACGTTAATTTCATGTTTGACACAACAAATTAGAGGAATCAAATTCATATAAATGTTTTTAGAATTGATCGACCTAACAAGATCAACTAGAATTATAGCATTGAGAAAAGGTTAAATTGAGGGTGAAAAATTTAATATGGACTTGAAAACAATAGTAAATCAATGTAACTTTGGATTTGGGATAAAAAGAAAATCCTCTTTGAGACTCTTGTCACTCCTGCTATCTTATATAGTTGTGAAGTTTGGGGTTGCAACATCTCTAAAGAATCATGGAGAAAGATACAACAAATTCAAAAGTGTTTTATAATTTATAATTTTAAAATTAAGGTAATACACCCTATCCTATCCTCCTCGTAGAAGAAAGTATTTCCCCCATTGAGAGCATGGATATGAATAGGTGCTTAATGTACAAGAAAATTATAAACAACATGGAATACAAGAGGCTTCCCAAGGTTGCTTCAAACTCTAGTGAAAAACACCTATGGCTTAAGTGGGGTTGACATAAATATTCCAAGTCTTGGCTCACTCTTGGCTAAACAATTGGGGTATTGATGAATAAATTACTTTGTAGAATAATAGTAATATTAAAAATGTTATTACATCTAAATTTAAGGAGAAATTGTGGTGCAATAAATAATTAGAGGATAAGAGTAAATTAAGATACTACAAGGAGGTGATCAACCCTAATATACAAGATAAACAATATCTCTTTGTTTTAACTAGTGTAGTGATCCAAATTATTTTCGACATGAAATGAGGGTGGATATATAATAAAGAAATGTACTGAGATATATGGGATATCCAATATTATAACATAAATGTATCAAAGATTCAAACATAAACAAATATATACAGTAATACACAATTTTCTATTAATGAGCGAAAATGTACAAAGACTATAAAATACAGAGTGCAAAAAGACTCACTAGAATGGTGGCAACTTATCTCTGAGAAGAGATGTGATGGCTACTCGGATCCCTGAGAAGATGATTTTACAGTGAGGCTCCAATGGCCTTTTTATCATAAAGAAAATCCAAAACACTAACCCTAGAAGATGAAAAGCCAACAGTTTTGTGGACCCCCTTTTGGGTAGTTTGGTTTATCAACTTCCCGGGGGCGTAACTTAGGCATACAATCTCCATTTGGGGTGCACGATAGCTCGTTGGAAAGGTATCGTCGAGGAGATTAATTTTGGGGTATCAATCAGAGCCTTTGGTTATCATTGATAATATTGATCCCGAAAAACCTGCATTTAGGCCCTCAAAAGGGCCCCAAAAGTTAAAAACTGCTAAAAATAGTAAATTGTCAAAATTGCCAGAAAACTGTTTTGAGCGAGTTGGAAAAGGTGGGTGGCCACCGATATCCACCTGGATCAATCCTCCCTCCTTAGGAATAAACGGTATCCATTCCATTGAGTGCCCGGGGGAGAGGGAAAATAGTTTGTTGAATCTGCATCTTGATGAGTTGCTTGCCTTGTTGGAGAAGTTGCACTGCTTAGCTTTTTGAAGGTTTTCACGAACCTATGGCTGGAAGGGTTGGACCCTTTTAACCAGGCTGGATACATGAGATGTATGTGTGCAGAAGGAATCTTTACGCTTTGTTGCAGTCTTATTGACCTGCTTCTGTTGGATAAAAGGTGCTTGGGCCAAGGCTGTAGTGGTTGCAGTATCCTTATGTTCACCTTTTGAACAGATTGTGAAGAAGCTCATTTTTTTAGTATGAGACACTACCTTGTGGCATTGTTTAGGTGGGACAGTAGTCAGAACCACCTCTGGTATCCTATAGAGATGACCCCCTAGAGTAATAATGACACTACGGGGTCGAGACTCATAGATAGCATGGCACTTCCACATATATGGTTGGCCCAAGAGAACATCACAGACATCTAGCGGGGAAACATCACATAATACCTCATCCTTGAAGGGTTGGATGTTGTATGACAATCGACACTATTGGCTGACACAAATATCTCATCCCTGGCGAAGCCACCCGATGTTGTATGGTTGTGGGTGTGGTGTTGTCGACAATCCCAATTGTTTGATGACCTCTACTGAGATGAGGTTCTTCTGGCTTCCACTATCAAAAATAAAACACAATGGGGTCCCCTTCACCCACATCTATGAATGAAAAAGGCTCTCCCCCTCTTCAGGATCTGTTGGTTCTTCTCTTTGAATTGATGCGGTCACAACAATAGCAGTGGGGTCTGCGTCGATGATTTGTCTCCTATTAGTAATTTCTGAATCAGATTCTGAATCATGGTTTGTCTCCTTGTCTTTGATTTCTGCCACCAATGAATGTTTTGAGAGACATTCATCGGTGTTGTGCCAGGGTCTTTTATGGAAATCGCACCATTTTCCGGTGTCCTTCTTTGTCTTCCCATGACTCTTCTTTTCCTGTGGCTTGCACTGGTTTTGGGAAACTATTTGTTAGGGCCGTCTTTACCATACTTTGGTTGTTGCGAATTTTCATATCTAAACTCTTGTTTGTTTTGGTGCTTAAATTTCTTCTCGATTTTAACAACATATCGATAATAAGCACCGAGTGATGAGATGTCCAGAAAATCCATTTCAGTTTGGATGTATTTGTGTAGATCCCCATGGTATTTCAGAACCAAATGTCGTTTGAAGTCTTTGATACCCATCTTGGTGCGTAAGGTATGGAAGGTATTGGTGAACTCCAAAACTGTTTGGCCCCTCTCTTGTTGCAGTGTGGTCGACCTCATAGTTTCCAATAGGGTAATATTGTTCCTTTACTGCATCCACAAAAAAATCCCAAGTGGGATCAACCCCATATATTCTAAACTCTTTTGTGGAACTTTGATCCTAGTAAGTTTCCCACCAATGTTTGACATGGGGGAGAGATTTAAGGAGTGCGAAGGTGATCTTTACCTTGTTGAAAAATTGGTGAACAACGAAATAACCTTCTAGCAGATTTAACCATTTGTCTAGGGCATCCTCATCTATCTGACCTTCAAATACAGGAATATCAAAATTAACCTGTACCTTGAAAGGAGAGGTGCTTCCAAAGTGGTTGTTTGATGAAGATGCATCTGTTGCTATCGGTAGGCATTGAAGGATGTGGGAAAAATTATCCATCATTTTGTCCCTCTGTCGCGTGAGAGCTTGCTCAAGCAACAGATTGATAGAATTGTCTTCTCTGTTGTTTTTATTTTCTTCTGCCATGGAGGGTTTCTTGGGTGTGCAAGAGTGATTGTCTTCAAGAGATACAAGCTCGAGACCCGACTTTCTATACTCAGACCTTGTCGGGGACATGCACTGATAAAAAAATAAAAAATCAAGAGAAGCCTGCTCTGGTACCACTAATCCGGATTATTTTCGACACGAAATGAGGGCGAATATATAATAAAGAAATGTACCGAGATATATAGGATATACAATATTATAACAGAAATGTATCAGAGATGCAACCATAAACACAGATATGCAGTAATATACAATTTTCTATTAATGAGTGAAAATGTACAAAGACTATAAAATACAGAGTGTAGAAAGACTCGCTAGAATGGTGTCAGCTTATCTCTGAGAAGAGATGTGACGACTACTCGCATCCGTGAGAAGATGATTTTACAATGATGCTCCAAAGGCCTTTTTATCATAAATAAAATTCAAAACCCTAACCCTGGAAGATGAAAATCCAACAATTTTGTGGACCCTGTTTTGGGTAGTTTGGTGTATCAACTTCCCAGGGGCGTAATTTTGGCATACGATCTCCATTTGGGGTGCACGATAGCTCGTTGGAAATGTATCATAGAGGAGATTCATTTTGGGGGATCAATAAGATCCTTTGGATATAAATGAGAATATCGATCCTGAAAATCCTTCATTTAGGCCTTCAAAATGGCCCCGAAAGTTAAAAGCTGCTAAAAATTGTAAATTGCCAAAATTGCCAGAAAGTTGTTTTGAGCAAGTTGGAAAAGGTGGGTGGCCACCGATATCCACCTGGATATGTAAAGAATAAAATACACATTGATAAAACACAAATAAACTCTCATGAGCTTCATAGTGAAATAGAGCATTGGACAATTCCTAAATTGTTGCGGGTCAAAAGAATTTGTCAACTTTGCGACAGTAAGAGGGTTGAAGATGAAAAATACTTTATCTTATAATGTATTGTGTATAGCCACAATAGATCTCAATTTCAAAATATTTTTTACAATACCGATCTTCCTAACCTTTTAACTCATTAAACTATGGATTTAGAAATGGAACTCCTAAATCTTTTGAAGCACACAAGCAAATTTCTAATGGAAGCCAAGTAATTCCTTTTTTTTTAAGGTTCGATGGACCAATGCTGGTCTTAGTGGTTGTTAATAACCATCATCACCATCATCATCATAAAAAAAAATACAATGCAATTGTTGGCATGAAATATGATGCAATTTTGCTTTTCTCATGATTTGAGCTGCATTTTGTGTCGAGTTTTAACTTGCATTTATGTTGCATTTTGAGTCAAGTCTTGAATTTCATTAAGTTTTATGTCACATTTTCATCAAGATTTAAATCACAATTTAGATGGAGAATTCAAGCATGCTTTAAATCAATTTTTTCTGAATAAAATGTTTTAAATTCTACTAATTTGTACAATAAGGCTATATGCATTTTATGCAAAAAAACAGGTTGTTTAGACAACCACTTATGGGATAGAGTTGATATGCACTCCTATCATCAAATAAAAAAATGAAGCCATGCAAGGCCAAAAATTGACTATGACACTAAGGAAAAATAAGATAACATAATAAAGATCATAAATCAAAATACCAATTGGTCCTAGTAGAGTGGTATAGCGACCAAGATAGTGCCTATAAAAAAAACATATGGAACTTTGTCCTTACGGGTCAACCTCCATTTGCATGTTACATGATTTAGAGAAGCCAAAATAGGATTCCATCCATCATTTCATAACTTTGACTTGTCAAGTCACTCTGTCTTAGAGATGGCTAGTGGAATAGTAAAAAAATTATAACTGTATGACATTTCAAGACTAGATTCAATTCCACTCTTGGTTCTCATCAATAACTTGACAAACATTATACCAAGGGAAATGACTAACGATTTCTTTTTTTTTAGGATATTTAGACACTTAGTTAGTTAAGATCAACTTGGTCTAATGTGTCTTTAGGTAAAAGTGTGTTTCTTTAGTAGGCATTACTATGCATTTGTAGTTATGTAATCTGATGGTCACAATATGTTCTGGACATAGAGTGATCCATTGAATCATATTCTCCTCGATACTAGTGACTATTGATCTGTGGCTTAACACTTGAGTGGTCGACAAGATTTATTTAAAGAAAATTGAGGGTCATTTGTTGAACATCGATTGTGAGAAACTCTCTTTGCACACAATTTTCTTTTGCATTAATATATTGCCTCAAGTGGTCGTGTTGGTTGGGGCCATGGAATGTTTTCCTCTTCAGGGGTTTTAACCATGTAATGCATGTGTGTACTAATATTTGATCTGGTTGTGTGAACAATTTCTTAAGGTGTTCATCCTATGTGGAGATAACCCATTTTCTCAAAAATGGTATCAGAGCTTGTTTAAAGGATCACTTCCATTGTTGATCGAGCTCCTAAACCTATGCCATCTCATGCAACAAAATATTTCCAAGTTCTATTATTTGTTTTCATTTCTAGGCTAAGGAGATTGTTCCATAGTGTCTAGAGCACTACTTTTAGTTGGAAACACTTTTCATTTCACGCAAAAAGGTTTTCTTTTGCCCAAGAAATGACATTTTTTGTCATATTTGGATGTATAAAGTTTGATTATTCCCTTTATTCCTTTTTACAGAGTTAATATTTTGTTTTTTCTATTTATTGTTCCAATTTTCTTCTCTTTCTAGTCTACGTTGTATTTTGTTACTTACCCTATGTGATCTTGACAAATCATAAACAAAGTGGCCGCATTGAATTTTTTTCCAGGCAAAAACAACGATTAATGGGGTAAGAAATCACTTCGAGACATAGAGTAAAAAAAGAAAAGAAAGAAAATCCCCCTTCCTCCTTCATAATTTGGTTGAAAATTGTTTTATTTAATGAAGGTCTCAAGTTCAATTCTCTCTTTTTTTAAGTTACTTTTTGAAAAAGTTCATGCAACCTTGAGTTATCTCAACTTTATTGTAAAGTCCATTTCACTTAAATTATAAAAGTGAATCACTATAACATAACTTTAATATTTTTTTTTAATACTCCAATGGTGACAAAGGACCAAAATCATAAAATAAGAAAAGCAACAGAAATTACATTTTGTGTGGGTGAGATGGTTATCTAGAGTCTAAATGTTTTAAAAATATGGAGGCCTTAGAATCAACAATGAAGAAGCACAACATCAATCTTGATTATTCTTATTATAAATCGTATTCTCATGTATATGCATTTTTTGCTTTTGTTTTTTCCTTCAATGCAACATATACTTCTTCATCTGATGAATGAATTCTTGATTCCAGAACATCTTATCATATGGATAATGATAAAGCCATTTTTTCTGCACTTAATGAATGTAACACCAAATAAATATTTGTTGGTGACGATATATCTCTTTGTGTTGTAGGTTCTAAAATAGTTCAATTAGATGACAATAATTTCAATGATGTATTATGTGTTCCAAGTCTCTCCTACAACCTTCTATTTGTATATCAAATCAAACATTTAGGTGAAGGTAAAACAATAGAGTTTTCACCTCACCAAGTTGTAATTAAGGATTTAAAAGATCCTAAGAATGTCCCAGTAACTGGAATTGTTGATGATATTACTAGGTTGTACAAATTCAACAACTTTGGGTTATCATATTTTCCATCAAATTTTATTGCTCATAGCAGTGACTTGAGAAACATTTGGCATGAGTAGTTTGGTCATCTAAACTACCACTCATTACAACAACTATGTAATCAAAATATGGTGACTAGTCTTCCTCTTGTTTCTTGCAAAGATGATGTGTGTTCTAGTTGTGTTCTTATAAAAAATATCGAGATAGTTTTGAAAAACATGCCTCGGTCCCCTTGCCTCTTGTTCATAGTGATTTGTGTGGTCCATGTTCTTCTTCTTCTTTCTCTGGGTACAATTAATTCTTAACTTTAATTGATGACTTCTCCATACACACTTAGTTTATTTCTTAAAACTTAAGAGTGAAGTCTCTGACCTATTTTTGGCCTACAAGGCCCTTGTCAAAAAACAATCTAGACTCAACTTCAAAGGTTGAGAAAAGATAATGGTGGATATGTTAACAACAAATAACCAACATGTGTTACAGAGGTTTACAACAAGGTGAAACTTTGGTTTCTAGACAACCCTGTGAAACTGTTTGTATTTCCTGCGTGTAGTCTTCTCCACCACAGTTTTACCCACTGAACGATAGATCTCTATGCTTTAAAGATGCTGACAATACACATTTCGAGCCTGAATTTTTTTTTCGTATAGTTTCTGCAAAGGAAAGTGTTATGATACAACTTGTTAGATACCAAATTTATTGTAATAATAATAATAATAATCTCATTTTAAGGTCATAGCCAAGCGAGACACCAAATTGGTGTATGAGACCCCCTTGTTTGTGGGACAAGGGACCCTCTCCACCCAATGATTTGAAAGGTAAAGTCTATGAAGGTATACATACCCTACCCCCCTCTGGATTTGAATTTGTGACCTCTTAGGAGGAAACATATGTTCTTATCTATTAGGGCCACTCAAGCTGTAATAAGCAGAAAATAGAAATACTGAAGCAAATACCAACAAAACAACAAAATGTAAAGAACCAAAACACCAAAGATGATACCTTTATTGATAGAAAGAAATGTTCACTTGCCTCTTCGAGGGGGAAACCTCCAATAGAGCAACGCTCTATTACAATAATTCTCAAGACAAAGCTTTCTCATGCCTTCTACTCCAATTTATACTAAATCTATCTTCAAAAGAACAATCTAGAGGAAGATATTTCTAGAAGCGAGAGATTTTATTAAGTCTTCTTAAATTAGACTCGTTCACATTATTAACTAGGCCTTATTTATTAATATTGACCTTTATTACATGGAAAAAATATTATTCTACCTACGTGAGGGGTTAGGGAGGTTGGGTCCCTAACAAAAACAAAAGTGGAATTGGAAAACCACAAGATGGTGCTAATAATGAAGATGGAAGCCCTACATTTGGTTGAGAAACCAATAGCCTTTGACCATATTCATCAGTCGCGTCTCTAAAAATGCACCATCAATGACCAACTCTCCAACCATGACTCTGTTGGTGCAATTCTTTACCCATTGAACCCAATAAAATGTAGAGACAAAATGCCCAAAGGAAGCTTTCATTTTTCCTCTAACCAATTTTGTTTTCTTGTGTTAGTTTTTCATTCGATCTACCTCCCATTTTCTGTACATATAGAAATTTAATTTTGTTTTGTTGGTATTCAGATCAAACACAATGAGAGAATGTTGGAGTTATTGTCATCCTCTGAGTTTTATGTCTTGAAATGAAATCACTTGTACACATTCTCTCTCTCTCTCTCTCTCTCTCTCTCTCTCTGTTGGATCAGGCATAAAAAAAAATTGTCAAGGAAATTAAAATCAAGTTAGCCATGAGGTTCTAATGATTAACGATGGAATGGGTGTACCTAAATTTTCCATCCATCTTGAATACTTAAAAGACTAGTACGTTCAACTAAATTAAGGTAATATTTAAATGAAATTGTGACCTAACTAGCATCCAAGGAAGGATAATTCATAAGTTTGAAGGGAGATTATGGCCTCTCAGTTGAATAATCTTAGGCCACAACACTTGGTTTTTCAACTGGATTTTAACTATAAGAAATTTATTGATATATGATTGAAAATGACATACATGCTATAAGAAATTTGTCATGTTGCCATGTTGATTTATGGAACTTTGACATTAATTTTTTCACCCATAATTTTTTTCCCACCCTTAATATATCAAAAAATGATGTGAGGGTAAATAAGCCCCCAAGTGACTTTGAATACGATGTTATAGTGTTTTTTCCAATCAAGGATTCAACAACTTTCCTGAATTCCTCCCATCAAACAAAGATATATGTCATAATTGAACAAGATAAATCTATAAGCAATGATGACATGTATATAGCAAGAATACACCAATGAGGTTGTTGAGGCATGTTATTAAATATGCTTGTATGATTTTCACCATCAAGAAAAGTTGGAAAATCCTTCAAATACCTCAAAACCTAGAAACCCAATAACCTCTATAACGTGATCAAGCTAAACTTGTGTGCTTCTTGTAGTAGAATGCAATGGAGAGGCACATCCTCGATATGCCTCAAAACTGAGAAACTTGACAACCTCTATAGTGTAATCAAGCTACACTTTTATGACGATTGCAATAGGAAGCAAGGGAGTAGACATGTAGCATTGTTCCAAAAGGATAAACCATGGAAGTGTAGCAGTTGAACATTGGCAAGGACTAAGGACTTCACAACAGATTCATAAATGCCAGGACAAAGTGCATAGAAGCACCGGGTCTACTTCTATTTGGCATGTTTATTTTGTTGAGAATAACTCATTATAGTCACAATATAAACAACTAACTCTATCATGAACATAATTCCATAAATAAAAATATTTCATACACCCATAAACATATTTCATCTTTACATGACCTACAATATTCGGTTGAAGAAGATATTGTAATAATGATGATAGGTGTTATTATGTCATAGGGAAGATTTGCATTTCTTTTCTTTTTCTTTTTGTGTGGGATTTTTCTAATAATAAATAAGATTAGGTACTCAAGTTGAAATGCAATTTCAATTATATGAAGTTGTTTTTATATGATCACAAGGTGCCATCATTGTGAGATGAATACAGTTTGTGCTAGACTCAAATTTTATTCATTTCATTATTTTTTTTAGTTAGTTTTATTTTTCTGGCAACCACATTTTTCACCTACCTTTCAGACGTCTGCATTGAGGCATTTCACACGTCTGCATTGAGTACTTACAATTATGACCAAGTGTGCTTGACACATGGTTGGGTGTCATTTTCTTTAATTATGCTACCTTTCTGTACAAATGGATGTAATATTCTTCATCGTTGACATGTTTTCAATACCTAATATTTAATTAGCCAAATATAAGGATTGCCGCTTTTCATATTTTATAGGCATGTTGAAGTAGGGTATCCTTGGATGTTTAATCACATGAGACCATAAGGCTTCATCATTGAACCATGTCAACCAAGATTGTTTTTTTGGAAAAACACCTTCACCTCTTTTCACCACCTATAAAATAGTTTAATTGTTGTTTTTTTAAACCTATAAAATAGTTAATACTTATAAATTGAAAACTATGGCCATGGTTTTCCATTTTGTTAAACATTCCCTTCCCATTTTTCTAGATATACTAATAAAGAGTAGTTGAAACGTTCTATTTTTGGTTGTTTTCAGGTGATTTTTTTGGTTTGATTTTGTTCGAAATTTGGTGAGGAATGGTTGGATCTGAAGATTTGAGTGGCTAAGTTTGTATAATCGAGGTGCCCCCTAGGGTTTTTCAGCAAACTGAATCGATTTATACATTCAAAAATACAACTTAAACAACAAAAAATAGAGATTTTATTCAGATTTAAATTACCCAATTCCAACCAAAAAACATTAAAAGATATAACGTTTAGCAAATAGAGATGAATAAGTCTTGGGCCACCAAAATCTCTTTGGAAAAAAATAATTATACAACGCGGTGATTTATGATTGGTTTGAATGAAAAAAGTCAATTATAACACGCGGTGATTTATGATTGGTTTGAAAATAAAAAGCCAATTATAACACGCGGTGATTTATGATTGGTTTGAAAATAAAAAGTGAATTATAACACGCGGTGATTTATGATTGGATATAATGGGGACTCAGACGGTGGAAGGCCGGACGGAGGAAGGATGTGGTCGATATTACTTTTTGCACGTTGCATTATAAAGATGTTAATTGACAACTTTGTACATGTACAGATTTTCGTCATTTGTATGTTTATTACCATAGATTCATTTTAAATGGGGAATTATTTATCAAGTATTAAGAGAGATTTAATTTTTTAAGGTGTTAAATTGATATTTTAATTTTTTAATTTTATATTAAATTTTATAGATAATTATTTTTTTAATTGAGCTAACTATTTCTAAAAAAACCATGCCTCTATCTATCTTTGTGGAAGTTCTTTAAAAAAAATTGACGGAAAAGTAAGTAAGTTGGGAGGGAAAATTGCTCCATTCATTATCATTGATGAGAAGTTTATCTTGAATTGACTTTGAAGTTGGTATTGGTAAATTGCGGGATTTGAACTCGAAATCAAATACAACGCTAGGGCTAATTTACATAAGCTTATTGATCAAGCAACCATAAGTGAAATTTATTAAAATGATCCATAAATTATCTAAATTGTGTCCATGTGTTTATGATAAGAATAAGCTCAATGCTGTGATTAATAAACTCAATGCTAAATTGTAGATACTCTAAAGTTCCTTATATTAAGCTTAAAGTTCCTTATATTAAGCTTAAGAAACAATGAGTTGGGTCTCTTTATGTTCCTAATTTTTTTTTTTCATCTTCACAAATTTCAAGGAAATTCTTCATTTATTTTATTTGGAATTTTTTCTTTATTTTCTTTGAAGTGTAAATTTTAAACATTTAATATGTAAGTTTAATGAACAAGGTTAATATGTAAGTTTAATGAAGAAGCTTATTTTTTTTAAGTTTTTATTTTTATTTTTATTTTTAATTTGTCATCATTATAATATATCATTATAATATGATTAAAATCTTTGCTGAAATTGTAATTTAGATTATTAAAATCATTATTTTTAATACATAAATGGATTTAACACTTTATACCTCAACTTAATTTTGTAATATTCTATGTCTACTTCAACTTAATTTTGTAATGTTAACAGTTAATATTTGCAGTTCCATTAATCTAAAATACTTCTTTCTAATTTTAAACAAAACATATTGGTTTCCTTTCCTGTTATTTTGCATAGCAAAAATGTTAATTTTTTTTGCTTTTATTTTGAATGACAAAAAAAATTAAATTCATAAAATATTTAAACTACAACTTGCCTAATGTTTTGAGAAGAGAAAGCACATGCATACAAAATATATATGAATAACCTCATAATGAGGAGGTGCTTCACTTTAGATTACTTTCACGCTAATGCCATGGAGTTTCAGT
>JASDQU010014847.1:174694-184811 GCA_032191745.1 Picea mariana
TATTAAAAATATATATATTTTTTTATTTCCTATGTTACACATTTGATATAAAACAAAAATCTAAAGTCAACTATAAACTAATAGAGAGTCAATGAGCAACTCATCGCTATAGTCCCAAGCCTTTGGCAGGGACTAAGAAGAATAATCAAGATTGATGTTGTGCTTCTTCATTGTTGATTCTAAGGCCTCCATATTTTTAAAACATTTAGACTCTAGATGACCATCTCACCCACACAAAATGTAATTTCTGTTGCTTTTCTTATTTTATGATTTTGGTCCTTTGTCACCATTGGAGTATTAAAAAATAAATATTAAAGTTATGTTATAGTGATTCACTTTTATAATTTAAGTGAAATGGACTTTACAATAAAGTTGAGATGACTCAAGGTTGCATGAACTTTTTCAAAAAGGAACTTAAAAAAAGAGAGAATTGAACTTGAGACCTCTCATTAAATAAAACAATTTTCAACCAAATTATAGAGGAAGGGGGATTTTCTTCCTTTTCTTTTTTTACTCGATGTCTTGAAGTGATTTCTTACCCCATTAACCGTTGTTTTTTTCTGCAAAAAAATTCAATGCAGCCACTTTGTTTATGATTTGTCAAGGTCGCATAGGGTGAGTAACAAAATACATACGTTGACTAGAAAGAGAAGAAAACTGGAACAATAAATAAAAAAAAACAAAATATTAACTCTGTAAAAGGGAATAAAGGGAATAATCAAACTTTATACATCCAAATATGACAAAAAATGTCATATCTTGGGCAAAAGAAAACCTTTTTGCGTGAAATGAAAAGTGTTTCCAACTAAAAGTAGTGCTCTTGACACTATGGAACAATCTCCTTAGCCTAGAAATGAAAACAAATAACAGAACTTGGAAATATTTTGTTGCATGAGATGGCATAGGTTCAGTAGCTCGATCAATAATGGAAGTGATCCTTCAAACAAGCTCTGATACCATTTTTGACAAAATAGGTTATCTCCACATAGGATGAACACCTTAAGAAATTGTTTACACAACCAGATCAAATATTAGTACACACATGCATTACATGGTTAAAACCCCTGAAGAGGAAAACATTCCATGGCCCCAACCAGCATGACCACTTGAGGCAATATATTAATGCAAAAGAACATTGTGTACAAGAGAGTTTCTCACAATCGATGTTCAACAAATGACCCTCAATTTTCTTTAAATAAATCTTGTGGACCACTCAAGTGTTAAGCCACAGATCAATAGTCATTAGTATAGAGGAGAATATGATTCAATGGATCACTCTATGTCTAGAACATATTGTGACCATCAGATTACATAACTACAAATGCATAGTAATGCCTACTAAGGAAACACACTTTTACCTAAAGACACATTAGACCAAGTTGATATTAACTAACTAAGTGTCTAAATATCCTAAAAAAAGAGAAATTGTTAGTCATTTCCCTTGGTATAATGTTTGTCAAGTTATTGATGAGAACCAAGAGTGGAATTAGATCTAGTCTTGAAATGTCATACAATGATAATTCTTTTACTATTACACTAGCCATATCTAAGACAAAGTGACTTGACAAGTCAAAGTTATGAAATGATGGATGGAATCCTATTTTGGCTTCTCTAAATCATGTAACATGCAAATGGAGGTTGACCCCTAAGGAGAAAGTTCCATATGTTTTTTTTATAGGCACTATGTTGGTCGCTATACCACTCTACTATGACCAATTGGTATTTTGATTTATGATCTTTGTTATGTTATCTTATTTTTCCTTAGTGTCATAGTCAATTTTTGGCCTTGCAATGGCTTCATTTTTTTATTTGATGATAGGAGTGCATATCAACTCTATCCCATAGGTGGTTGTCTAAACAACCTGTTTTTTTGGCATAAAATGCATATAGCCTTATTGTACAAATTAGTAGAATTTAAAACATTTTATTCAAAAAAAATTGATTTAAAGCATGCTTGAATTCTCCATCTAAATTGTGATTTAAATCTTGATAAAAATGTGACATAAAACTTAATGAAATTCAAGACTTGACTCAAAATGAAACATAAATGCAAGTTAAAACTCGACACAAAATGCAACTCAAATCATGAGAAAAACAAAATTGCATCATATTTCATGTCAACAATTGCATTGTATTTTTTTTTATGATGATGATGGTGATGATGGTTATTAACAACCACTAAGACCAACATTGGTCCATCGAACCTTTAAAAAAAAGGAATTACTTGGCTTCCATTAGAAATTTGTTTGTGTGCTTCAAAAGATTTAAGAGTTGCATTTCTAAATCCATAGTTTAATGAGTTAAAAGGTTAGGAAGGTCAGTATTGTAAACAATATTTTGAAATTGAGATTTATTGTGGCTATACACAATACATTCTAAGATAAATTATTTTTCATCTTCAACCCTCTTACTGTCGCAAAGTTGACAAATTCTTTAGACCCGCAACAATTTAGGAATTGTCCAATGCTCTATTTCACTATGAAGCTCATGAGAGTTTATTTGTGTTTTATCAATATGTATTTTATTCTTTACATGATCTAGGTGGATATCGGTGGCCACCCACCTTTTCCAACTCGCTCAAAACAACTTTCTGGCAATTTTGGCAATTTACTATTTTTAGCAGCTTTTAACTTTCGGGGCCATTTTGAAGGCCTAAATGAAGGATTTTTAGGATCGATATTCTCATTTATATCTAAAGGATCTTATTGAGCCCCCATAATGAATCTCCTCGACGATACCTTTCCAACGAGCTATTGTGCACCCCAAATGGAGATCGTATGCCAAAGTTACGCCTCCGGGAAGTTAATACACCAAACTACCCAAAACGGGGTCCATAAAACTGTTGGATTTTCATCTTCCAGGGTTAGGGTTTTGGATTTTATTTATGATAAAAAGGCCTTTGGAGCATCATTTTAAAATCATCTTCTCACAGATGCGAATAGTCGTCACATCTCTTCTCATAGATAAGCTGCCACCATTCTAGCAAGTCTTTTTACACTCTGTATTTTACAGTCTTTGTACATTTTTGCTCATTAATAGAAAATTGTGTATTACTGCATATCTATGTTTATGGTTGCATCTCTGATACATTTCTGTTATAATATTGTATATCCTATATATCTCAGTACATTTCTTTATTATATATTCGCCCTCATTTCGTGTCGAAAATAATCTGGATCAGTGGTACTAGAGCAGGCTGCTCTTGATTTTTTTATTTTTTTTCAGTGCATGTCCTCGACAAGGTCCGAGTATAGAAATTTGGTTCTCAAGCTTGTCTCTCTTGAAGACAATCACTCTCGCACACCCAAGAAACCCTCCATGGTAGAAGAAAATAAAAACAATAGAGCAGACGATTCTATCAATCTGTTGCTTGAGCAAGCTCTCACGTGACAGAGGGACAAAATGATGGAGAATTTTTCCCACATCCTTCAATGCCTGTCGATAGAAACAGGCGCATCTTCATCAAACAACCACTTTGGAAGAACCTCTCCTTTCAAGGTGCAGGTTAATTTTGATATTCCCGTATTTGAAGGTCAGATAGATGAGGATGCCCTAGACAAATGGTTAAATCTACTAGAAGGTTATTTCTTTGTTCACCAATTTTTCGACAGGGTAAAGATCACCTTCACACTCCTTAAATCTCTCCCCCATGTCAAACATTGGTGGGAAACTTACTAGGATCAAAGTTCCATAGAAGAGTATAGAATGTATGGGGTTGATCCCACTTGAGATTTTTTTGTGGACGCGGTAAAGGAACATTATTACCCCATTGGAAACTATGAGGACTAGTATATGAGATTGACCAAACTGTAGCAAGAGAGGGGCCAAGTAGTTCTGGAGTTCACCAATACCTTCCATACCTTGCGCACCAAGATGGGTATCAAAGACTCCAAATGACATTTGGTTCTGAAATACCATGGGGATCTACACAGATACATCCAAACTGAAATGGTTTTTCTAGACATCTCATCACTCGGTGCTGCTTATCGATATGTTGTTAAAATCGAGAAGAAATTTAAGCACCAGAACAAACGAGATTCCAGATATAAAAATTTGCAACAACCAAAGTATGGTAAAGACGACCCTAACAAACAGTCTCCCAAAACTAGTGCAAGCCACAGGAAAAGAAGAGTCATAGGAAGACGAAGAAGGACACCGGAAAATGGTGCAATTTCCATAAAATCCCTTGGCACAACATCGATGAATGTCGCTCAAAACATTCATTGGTGGCCGAAATCAAAGACAAGGAGCCAAACCATGATTCAGAATCTGATTTAGAAATTACTGATAGGAGACAGATCATCGACGCAGACCCCACTGCTATTGTCGCGACCACATCAATTCAATGTGAAGAACCAACAAATCCTGAAGAGGGGGAGAGCCTTTTTCATTCATAGATGTGGGTGAAGGGGACCCCGCTGCATTTTATTGTTAATAGCAGAAGCCAGAAGAACCTCATCTCAGTAGAGGTCATCAAACAATTGGGATTGTCGACAACACCACACCCACAACCATACAACATCGGGTGGCTTCGCCAGGGATGAGATCTCTGTGTCAGCCAATAGTGTTGATTGTCATATAGCATCCAACCCTTCAAGGATGAGGTATTATGTGATGTTTCCCCACTAGATGTTTGTGATGTTCTCTTGGGCCAACCATATATGTGGAAGCGCCATGCTATCTATGATTCTCGACCCCGTAGTGTCATTATTACTCTGGGGGGTCATCTCTATAGGATACCAAAGGTGGTTTTGAATACTGTCCCACCTAAACAATTCCACAAGGTAGCATCTCATACTAAAAAATTTAGCTTCTTCACAATTTGTTCAAAAGGTGAACATAAGGATACTACAACCACTACAGCCTTGGCCCAAGCACCTTTTATCCAACAGAAGCAGGTAGACAAGACTGAAGCAAAGCACAAAGATTCCTTCTGCATGCAGACATCTCATGTATCCAGACTGGTCAAAAAGGTCCAACCCTTCCAGCCACAGGTTCGTGAAAACCTTCAAAAACCTAAGCAGTGCAACTTCTCCAACAAGGCAAGCAACTCATCAAGATGCAGATTCAACAAACTATTTTCCCTCTCCCCCGGGCACTCAATGGAATGGATACCATTTATTCATAAGTAGGGAGGATTGATCTAGGTGGATATTGGTGGCCACCCACCTTTTCCAACTCACTCAAAACAATTTTCTGGCAATTTTGACAATTTACTATTTTTAGTAGTTTTTAACTTCTGGGGCCATTTTGAGGGCCTAAATGAAGGTTTTTTGGGATCGATCTTATCAATGATAAGCAAAGGCTATGATTGAGACCCCAAAATTAATCTCCTCGGTGATACCTTTCCAATGAGCTATCGTGCGCCACAAATGGAGATTGTATGCCTAAGTTACGCCCCCGGGAAGTTGATACACCAAACTACCCAAAAGGGGCCCCACAAAACTGTTGGATTTTCATCTTCCAGGGTTAGGGTTTTAGATTTTCTTTATGATTAAAAGGCATTTGGAGCTTCACTGTAAAATCATCTTCTCAGGGATCTGAGTAGCCGTCACATCTCTTCTCAGAGATAAGCTTCCACCATTCTAGTGAGTCTTTCTGCACTCTGTGTTTTATAGTCTTTGTACATTTTCGCTCATTAATAGAAAATTATGTATTACTATATATATTTGTTTATGTTTGCATATCTGATACATTTATGTTATAATATTGGATATCCCAGATATCTCAGTACATTTCTTTATTATATATCCACCCTCATTTCGTGCCGAAAATAATCTGGATCACTACACTAGTTAAAATAAAGAGATATTGTTTATCTTGTATATTAGGGTTGATCACCTCCTTGTAGTATCTTAATTTACTCTTATCCTCTAATTATTTATTGCACCACAATTTCTCCTTAAATTTAGATGTAATAATATTTTTAATATTACTATTATTCTACAAAGTAATTTATTCATCAATACCTCAATTGTTTAGCCAAGAGTGAGCCAAGACTTGGAATATTTATGTCAACCCCACTTAAGCCATAGGTGGTTTTCACTAGAGTTTGAAGCAACCTTGGGAAGCCTCTTGTATTCCATGTTGTTTATAATTTCCTTATACATTAAGCACCTATTCATAGCCATGCTCTCAATGGGAGAAATACTTTCTTCTATGAGGAGGATAGGATAGGGTGTATTACCTTAATTTTAAAATTATAAATTATAAAACACTTTTGAATTTGTTGTATCTTTCTCCATGATTCTTTAGAGATGTTGCAACCCCAAACTTCACAACTATATAAGATAGCAGGAGTGACAAGAGTCTCAAAGAGGATTTTCTTTTTATCCCAAATCCAAAGTTACATTGATTTACTATTGTTTTCAAGTCCATATTAAGTTTTTCACCCTCAATTTAACCTTTTCTCAATGCTATAATTCTAGTTGAGCTTGTTATGTCGATCAATTCTAAAAACATTTATATGAAGTTGATTCCTCTAATTTGTTGTGTCAAACATGAAATTAACGTAAATGATCATTTTGGATTTGATTATCATAGCCTTTTTTGTCAATGTTAATAGTCATACCCATACTAAAGAAAAATCCTTGAGAATTTTTAGTTGCTTGTGGAGATCATAGGGAATCCTCACAATAAGAATAGTATCATCAACAAAAATAAGAAGGATGATGACTATTCCAACTAGAGATGTGCAAACAAATCTTGCTTCTCCCAACAACCCTCTAAATTCTCGACATTTTTCCAAAAAAGGTAGGGGATATGAGACAACCTTGCTTAGCTCCTATATCACAACTAATTTCTTTTGACCAACCATCAATGTTCTAAAACTTGGCAATAACATTCCTTTGCATCCTTATCATAGCAAATCTTAACTCGAAAGGAAATTTTAGCTCTTCCAATCTATTACAAAGGTTAGTTCTAGGCACGATGTCAAATGCTTTTCTAAATTCAATGAAACAACGCAAAAGATTGGTTTTATTATTGCGACACTCCTCTGCAATGATCCTAAGCATAACAAGGTGGTCCATAAATGAATGATATCTCCTAAATATGGTTTTTCCTTTAACTCTTTTTATGTGTCTTTCTAGCCATACATTGATAGATTCCTTTCCAAAATAATTCCATATAACTTGGCTAAAATAGGGTAATAATAATGGTCCTATAATTAAAGGGATTATTTTTATCCACGCTTTTAAAAATAGGAACAATGAGGCTTTGAGTCCAGGGTTTGGGGAAACCCTTCTTAGTTGTTAAATTGAAGATCTTATGAATGTGAGGAGTGAGGATTGGCCCTCAAATTTTTAGGAATTCTACATGGTATCCTTCAATGTCCTTAGTTTTCCCTTTTGCAAATTGCTTAACCCCAAATTATATGTCTTCTAAAGGAAAGTATTCTTCATCTACATAAAGGGTTTTAATGTTGTCCTTGGCCTTAGAAAATTCATAAGATCCCTAAAAGGGATCTTATTTTTTTCTTTAGTTTTATGAGTTAGAATTTTCCACCAAAAATTCTTAGGATTTAGCTTAGAGAGTTGTAAAAGTTTCTCTTACTTTATGTTTATATAATACCATTTCTATCTTTTAATTAGGGTTTTGTACATATTAGCAAGAAGTGGAATTGTATTTCTTTTAATTAGGGATCTGTAACTATTAGTAATAAGCAAATTGGATACATGGTAAAGGGGAGGGGAAATAATAGGATTAGGTGTATTACTATAGAGTAAAGGGGAGGGGAAATATTAGGATTAGGTGTATTACTATAGAGTACTACTTCTTGCACATAGGGAGGAGGGGAGGTTGAGAAACAATAATATTCACACCATAATCAATCAACCATTATGTTAGTAGGAGGTACCACTCCCTTGTGGTTTCCCCCATTATCATACGGATCATGGTATATTGGAGCTTATATGTTATTGTAAGCCACATCTCTTCACCATTATGGGATTAATTTTTTTATAGAGAGGTATTTATTTCATAGAAACGACGATCCAGGTGGATATCGGTGGCCACCCACCTTTTCCAACTGGCTCAAAACAATTTTTTGGCAATTTTGGTAATTTACTATTTTTGGTAGTTTTTTGTGTCCTCAACTTTCAGAGTCGTTTTGAGGCCCTAAATGACATTTTTTGGGCATCAAACATCCGACGAATATGAGTTCGTTTTAGACTTGATATTCGTTGTCAACAACTGTATTCCTCGGATAGATCTTTCCAACGATGTATCAAGCACCCCAAACGAATATCGTATGCAAAAGTTATGCCCCCGAGAAGTTGACGTATCAACTACCCCCAATGGGGCCTGCAGACCTTTTGGATTTTCATCTTCTGTGATTAGGGTTTTGGATTTTACTTATGTTAAAAAGGACTTTGGAGCCTCACTGTAATAATCATCTTCTTGTGAATGCGAGTAGTCGTCACATCTCTTCTCAGAGATAAGCTTCCACCATTCTAGCGAGTCTTTCACTCTGTATTTTTCCAGTCTCTGTACATTTCTTTCATTAATAGAATCATGTATTACTGTATATATGTGTTTATGGTTGCTTCTCTGATACATTTTGGTTATATTATTGGATATCCGCAATATATCTGTGCATTTATTTATTATATCTCTGCTCTCATTTCGTGTCGAAAAATAATCTGGATCAGTGGTATCAGAGCAGGCTTCTCTTGATCGTTTTTTCAGTGCATGTCCTCGACAAGGTCTGAGTATAGAAATTTGGGTCTCGAGCTTGTCTCTCTTGAAGACAATCGCTCTCACACGCCCAAGAAACCCTCCATGGCGGAAGGAAAGAAAAATGACGGAGAATATGATCCTATCAATCTATTGCTTGAGAAAACTCTCACACAACAGAGGGACGAAATGATGGAGAATTTTTCTCACATCCTTCAATGCCTGCCGATAGCAACAAGCGCATCTTCATCAAACAACCACTTTGGAAGAACCTCTCCTTTCAGGGTATAGGTTAAGTTTGATATTCACGTATTTGAAGGTTAGATAGATGCAGATGCCCTAGCCAAATGGTTAAATCTGTTAGACGGTTATTTCTCTATTCATAATTTTTATGACAGGGAAAATATCGCCTTCGCACTCCTTAAAGCTCTCCCCCATGTCAAACATTGGTGGGAAACTTACTGGGAGCAAAGTTCCATAGAGGATTTTGGAATATATGGGGCCGAGCCCACTTGGGATTTTTTTGTGGATGCGGTAAAGGAACAGTATTACCCTGTTGGAAACTATGAGGACTAGTACATGAGATGGACCACACTACGACAAGAGAGGGGCCAAGAAGTTATGTAGTTGACTAATATCTTCCACACCTTGCGAACCAAGATGGGTATCAAAGACTATGAACAAAATTTGGTTCTGAAGTACCGTGGGGCTCTACACAGATACATCCAAACTGAAATGGATTTTCTGGACATCTCATCACTCGGTGTTGCTTATCGATATGTTGTTAAAATCAAGCAGAAATTTAAGCACTAGAACAAATGGGAGTTTGGGTTTGCAAATCTGCAACAAACAAAGTATGATAAAGATGTCCCTAACAAACAATCTCCCGAAAACCAGTCTAAGCCACAGGAAAAGAAGGGTCGTGGGAAGACAAAGAAGGGCACCGGAAAATGGTGCGATTTCCACAAAATCCCCTGGCACAACACCAAGGAATGTCGCTCAAAACAATCATTGGTGGCCAAGATCAAAGATAAGGAGTTGAACCCTGATTCAGAATTTGATTATGAAAATACTGGTAAAAGACAAATCATCGACGCAGACCCCACTGCTATTGTCGCGACCGCAACAATTCAACCAAAAGAACCAACAGATACCGAAGAGGGGGAGCGCCTTTTTAATTCACAGATGTGGGTGAAGGGGACCCCGCTTCATTTTATTGTTGATAGAAGAAGACCTAAGAACCTCATCTCAGCAGAGGTCGTAAAACAATTGGTATCGTCGACAACACCACACCCGCAGTCATACAACATCGGGTGGCTTCGCCAGGGACAATATCTTCGTGTGATTTTCAAGGATGAGGTATTATGTGATGTTACCCCACTGGATGTTTGTGATGTTCTCTTGGACCAACCATATATGTGGAAGTGCCATGATGTTTATG